>OX243817.1:24110706-24185706 GCA_945859605.1 Lumbricus rubellus
CCACCACCACCACCACCACCACCACCACCACCACCACCACCACCACCACGACCATCGCCACCACCACCACCACCACCACCACCACCACCACCACCACCACCACCACCACCACCACCACGACGCAGTAATACCGTTTAAGTAACTGCGCTGATGCGCCGCTACTCGGCTAGTTGTGTCAACGATCAATATAACCACATTTGCGGTGGCGGTACACTAGCATCGATATTGATTTCGGCTGCTGACCACGTTGGTCACTTGCTTTCTTTCGCAGGCTCTCCAGTCTCCTCTTCCTTTTCTTCTTCCTTCTCTTCCTCCTCGTCCTCTTCCTCCTTCTCCTCCTCCTTCTTCGCATTCTCCTCCTCCTCCTCCTCCTCCTCCTCCTCCTTCTCAGAAGCATGCCATCCAAGAGCCGGACACAATAGGACTCAAATCTCACTTCCTCGCTTCGCTGTAGCTTCATGTCCGAACGCAGGGGCTCTTCCATTCTCCATCCTGAATTTCATTTTCATGATTTTCTTCAGGCAAACCGCGTCCACTTATATTCAGGCTTTCAGTCTGGATTTAAAGTGGTAGGCCTATATAATTTTTTAAACCACACTACAGCACCACTAAAATATTTATACATGTAGGCCTACAGGATAGGTTTTCAGTAATTTAGATGATGTTTAATTAAAAATATGAACCAATCTTTATCCACCCAAATCAAGCGTCTCCGGGAGTCAAGGGTTAACAAAGATTTACAGATCATATAGTTGAATATTAAACTAATTGTAGTGGAGGGTTTGTGGAAATGGTTAACACTCTGGCACGAAGAGCGGGCGGACGCTGTGTCGCTTCCCGCCACCTCTCCCATGCAGTTCACTCAACCTTCCAATCGGCAGATGACCTTGGCAAACCGAGTACATGTTTAGTAAGAAGTGATGGGCGATCTGTTGGCTGCCTACAGTTAAATTCGACTCCTGAAACAACTTGCCATCATCCGTCATAGCGCTATAACAAGTGCACAGTGCATTGCACATACAAACACATATACACAGTGGTTCAAAAAAAGTAAGCCAAATTTTTTTGCATATACCTCTAATACCTGATGACATATCAAGCTACAATTTTCCAAATATTTAGAGAAGTGGACCAAGAGTACGATTCCAAAATTTCATTAGATTATGTTGAACGGATAAAAATATATGAATATTTAAACTTCATATGCCGAAATTTCAGTTTACAAGCAATTTTCTGTCAGATTCAATAAAATGTTTCCTTATTATCTCCAATGCCTGATGATTAATCATTCTAAAATTTTCCAGATATGTTGAGAATTGAACTAACAATATGACCCCAGCAGTATGGTTTGATAATTTCATTAAATAAGATGCTCAAAATGTCCTCCTTCTGCTTGCACGCAAGCCTGGAGGCGCTGGGGCCATTGCATTTCTCTTGTCAGCATTTCGATGGTTTCCTTGGTTCTGTGAGCTGGCGCTGTTCTGTTGAAAAACAAAGCTGTCTTCTGGGACTAGATTTCTGATTACAGATAGAAGATGTTGTGACAGCACAACATCGCGATAATAGGCTCTTTAAGGTTTACTCAAGGATCAATGAAGACTAAATGGGAACGGCCAAGCGTCAAAACCGCAATGGACACCAAAACAGACTTGCTGAAAAATTGAAATTTTGGGTGATGAAATTGAAATATTCATATCTTTTTATCCCTTCAAATTTATGACATGATATTTTGGAATCCTGTTCTTGGTTCAATTCCCTAAATATTGGTAAAAGGTTTTTATGATTACTCATCAGACATCAGAGATGTAAGAAAAACAGTTTGGTTTACTTTTTATTGAATCTGACAGAAAAATTGCTTGTAAACTGAAATTTCGGTGCATGAAGTTTAAATATTCATATCTTTTTTATCAGTTCAACTTTATCTCATGAAATTTTGGAATCATATTCTTGGTCCACTTCTCTAAATATTTGGAAAATTGTAGCTTCATATGTCATCAGGCATTAGAGATATATGAAAAACAATTTGACTTACTTTTTTTGAACCACGGTGTACACACAATTGCAAGATGCGAGGGACAGGCTCTTCAACAGTCTATATGCTCTTGAGTCTGGAGCTTCTACATGTACATGTAAAATGCAGTAGCCTAGTCTATAATTATTGTATGTATGAAAGTGTTTTGTGTAACACAAAATAATCATACGGAACAGTTGCATACTGCAGAATAATATATCGATGTCATAAACATACTTTGTAGAAGCGTTGCCAATTAGACTGGAGCATTACGACGAGGTTATTTATGTGGCTCATTTATATTTCATCTGTATTCGAGGTATGTCATAAATGAAATTCTGCTCATCGTAGGCATTCGCAACGCTCACTTGCAAACAGTGGGAGGCGAGGGAAAAAGTCCGGACAGCCAGGACAGTCGAACCACTCGGTTGGAATAGAGCATGCATGCCTAGATAATGACAGTCTAGTTTCGGAAGTATTGGGAGGAATGGACGGAGGAGAGCTAGTGAGAGCCTGCAGTCATGTCCTTCTCCTAGTCCTCGTCCTCGTCCTCCTCGTCCTCCTCGTCTTCTTCCTCCTCATCCTCGTCCTTGTCTTTGTACTCGTCCTCGTCCTTCTCGTCCTCGTCCTCATAGTCCTCGTCCTCCTTCTCTTCTTACTCCTTCTCTTCTTCCTCATCCTCCTTCTTCTCCTCTTCCTCCTCCTCCTTGTCCTCCTCTTCTTCTTCCTCCTCTTCCTCCTCCTCGTTCTCGTCCTCGTCCTCCTCCTCGTCGACCTCGTCCTTCTCCTCCTCGTCCTCCTCCTCTTCCTCCTCCTTCTCGTCCTCCTCCTCGTCCACCTCCTCGTTCTCGTCCTCTCAGCGTGGCTTAGGCACGCCGCGTGTGTCAGACGTGGGACTTGTTACACGGACTGATGAATGACTCCACCTGTTTGGCTCTGAATAATTCATTTGCCTCCTCCAAACTGATGGCTATATTATCAGTATTTATCCTTTCTGTGGGTCTGTATGTCAGCGTAAAGGCATGCATGCTTGATTGTATGCATTAGCACCGGAAACATCGTCAAGTTTTAACGGTTTCATGACTGATTATAGGCCGACTCAATGCGTACTGAGACATTTATACGTAACCATCTCTGTACATGTATCTTCTAAACTAGAGCTAATCAACAAATTTTACTGTCATTTTTGTGTTCAGCACCTCAAATTAGTAAAGATTTGTTATTTTCATTTAAGATACAAATTATGTGTTGCCCATTGTTATCTTTAGCCCGTTCTCATTTCCTTCTCCTCCTGTACTTTGATATCCATTTTCTGCGTATAAATGCAGATATATAGTTATATGCTATGTAGGCCTAATAAACGAACGACTGTAACTATTAGTCATTCATTTCCAGATGTTAGGTAGTGCCTCTTAATGTGAACTACTCTGAGGCGCTCCCAGCCGAGCCACAGCTGAAAAATTAAAGTTGAGCGAATAATAATTGGTGGAACGCAACAACTGTGAATTATCTCATCACTTTCATTTTTACTGCGACATTAATATTATTTCTACGATTTGTTTGAGGTGGTCCAAGCTATCTGGAACGTCTTTCGCAATTTCTAAGGGTCATGGCTGATTTGTTGTGATCTTACTCATTTGCTCACTCCTCCACTTATTGTTCTGCTCATGTAGGCCTACTCTATTTTATTACTGTTGCTCGTTCTTTCATTCATTCACAGTTTCAATGCAGCGTCCAGGCAAGACACCAAGACACATCTTCCTGAAGGAGTAGACTACAAAGCCTAGCACTGGAACAAAAGAAGATGGTCCTGAGTCTGAGACAACAGAAGAGGAATTCTTAGCAAGAAGTGGACTGCAAAAAAGAAAAACGTGGACTAGGATTCGTGACGAGAAACAATGCAAAATGTGAAGAAGAAGAATGCACGCAAGAAAAGAAACCTGCTGAGAAGAATAACCATAACCATAAAGATCAATTTATTGAGCCAAGAAGTGTGCAAAATAACATCATGTCGAAATAATATAAACAGACAGATCACTTGGTCACAAAAGGAAACCCAGAAGGGGCTGGAGAGAGTTCTGCCGGTTAGGAGTGCTATCTATACGCACGTTTTCTGGTGCTTGAAGGTTGACAGGTTAACTACGATGAGCGTAGGTATCTTATCTTATCTTAACTTATCTTATCTCATCTTATCTTATCTTATCTGACCATTTATAAAGCGCTTATTGCAGCAAGAGCCTCTCAGAAGCGCTCCCAGTGCGTTCAACCCCGAGACTGCCAAGGTAGCCAACATGAATCATGTGAAGTTTACAGATATTAACATATTGAAATTATGATGCATTTAAAAATCATAGAACAAAGATGGTACATGTAAAGGCGAGTTTGTTGAAAGCAATCATGTATCGATTGTAGGCCTATTCATTGTATTAATTGCTATTTAATAAGGTAGAAAGTAATTGCCGACCTGTTCTGATGGAGACTCAGGAGAGGATCGAGCCCGTGGCTCTTTGTGTAATCCAATAACTTTAATATCGTAAATCACATTGACTCAATAATTATGCATAGTCAGTAAGTGGGGGATGCATTAGGATACACAACAGTGGCGTATCCAGGAATATCTGATGCGGGGGGTTTATGGCCGGATGCTTGTTTTTCTTATATAATTGGACAAATAACCTTTAAAAACGTTTTTCCTAAGCCAATGGGGGTGGGGTGTCCCCCAAACCCCCCATGGCTACGCCACTGCTACCCATTGATGCTTACCTCGTTTAGTAACGCTGCCTAGCGAACAGATTGCTTTAAGAATTGTTTCTAACACGAAATTTTACTGAATTGTTTAAATATGCTTTATTAGAGCATCGTCAATATCGCATGCGCGGTTATTGGCCTAATAGATCTATTAGTCAACTGCAGTAGCTAAAGTATTGTTTTAACAACGATGACGCTCTTATTTACACCACTCTTATTTACACCACTCTTACTTACACCACTCTCATTTACACCATGCACTCTTATTTACACCACTCTTATTTACACCACTCTTATTTACACCACTCTTATTTACACCACTCTTATGTACACCACACTTATTTACACAACACTTATTTGCACCACTCTTATTTACACCACTCTTATTTACACCGCTCTGATTTACACAACTCTTATTTGCACCACTCTTATTTACACCATTCTTATTTACACCACTCTTATTTACACAATTCTTATTTACACCACTCTCATTTACACCACTCTTATTTACACCACTCTTATTTACACAATTCCTATTTACACCACTCTCATTTACACCACTCTTATTTACACCACTCTTATTTACACCACTCTTATTTACACCGCTTTGATTTACACCGCTCTTATTCACACCACTCTTATTTACACCACTCTCATTTACACCACTCTTATTTACACCACTCTTATTTACACCACTCTTATTTACACCGCTCTGATTTACACCGCTCTTATTTACACCACTCTTATTTACACCACTCTTATTTACACCACTCTTATTTACACTACTCTTACTTGTATACACCACTCTCATTTACACCACTCTCATTAACACCACTATTATTTACACCACTCTATTGAGGCCTCTCAGGTACATGATCCTATGGAGTGAAACAATGTTTGGGTAGAGCATAATGAAGACCATGAAAATGTGAAGGTCTGAGTTGGCGCTATATTATGATCTGGTATTCAGCGGATCCAAACACTACATCATGCATGTAGCTAAAGTCTATTATATATTATATTAGTCGATAATTAATTCTCAATTTCACTATGTTTCCAGGCATTGCTTCCAGTGGCGCAACTAGGGGGTGCTGGGGGTGCTTGAGCACCCCCCAGGGCTAAAAAGGTAACCCACGCGATTTTTCCAAATCCGATGAGTTTTTTGGTGCGGGGGGGGGTATAGGTCATTCAGTCTTTCAGATTACACAATCAAGCAAGTTCCTTCGGCACTCTCTACTTTGCACCATCGGCGCTTACAATAATAATTCTGAGCACCCCCCAGGAAAATCTTCTGGTTGCGCCCCTGGAGTGTAACAAGCCGTACGAAGTTGCAAATCAAATAAAAATCAAGTGACTAAGTAGGCTATGTGGCATACCGAGGCAACGTGGCAAGCCGAAGCGTGGAACGTCAATCAAACATTATGTCCATGGACCATGCAGTGGCAAGATTCGGCAAACTGGGCGTGTGGCAAACCGAAGCAAGGGATGAAAGCGATGTGCAAGCAGATGCAAAGCGTTGGCAAAGCTTGGCATTGAAGACGACGATGACAATGATGAGGAAATAATTTTTATATACAGATTCAACGGAAAAACAGTAGTAGGCTAGGTTCTACGACAATAATTGATGTTCATAAACAACGAAATAACAGAGTTATAAGTATAACTATTTTTCGAGAGATGCTGTAAAAATAATATAATACATGTACGCACCAAGATATATTAGCTTACATGTACATTGTACATGTAGGGCTGTAGGCTATACCCTAATATTCGGTTTAAAAAGTCAAATACGGTAGGCTAATCATATTATTTTGAACGTGTCCATTTCTATCGTTTTTTGAGGAACGTTTTTACATAAAAATAAACTTTTCCAAAATAAGACGAAGATATTCCGAAAGACGACAGTTAGGAAGGCATCTGGTTAAAAGCATAATTACAAATAAGTATCCAATGGTATCATTAACACATCAAAATTTAATAATTATTATTGTGGGCTAGGTGTTTGTTCTAGTTCTCATGTTGTCATTGTTCGACGCATATCGCAGTCACTAAAATGTCTAAACATTTACCAAGACTCAATAAAACATAATTATTGTAGTTTCTTCAGTTTCTTGCTTTCACCGAGAATAGCACAACAAATCCCAGTGCAATTTCAACTACCACATTAGCAGAAGCGGTAAACGCAGTTGAAGTCGCTGAAAAGATAAATAGAATTAAATTTCAGCAATAAATATAGACACAGGTCTACATGTAGGCTACAGAGAACACAGCATATATATGATTGGTCATAGAATTCAGTCACGTCACATGGTCACAACTATAAATTAGTCGGGTAGACTAACCTGTATTTAGTGAATAGACCTACATAGGCCTACTCGTAGCCTACTTATTGAAGAAGTCAAAAACATGAAGAAACATTGTCATTATTTTAATGCAAAATGCGTAAGCTTACAACTCTAATAAATCACTGATTCTTTTTGACTGTAAATGTCGAATTTCCACAAAATAATTGACACCTTCAAGTAGCCTAATTATTTGAAGTAAATTGTATATTTTAGCCTACCAATGGCTAATTTGCCGTTAACAGAATTTATGTCATTAAATTATATTTAGCCTACGTAATGTCATCGATAGTATACTATGACCGAAGTTACTGTAGGCATACTCTTTGACCAATTGTCCATATAGGCCTAACCGATCGTCCTATGACCAATCATCCTATGACCAATCGTCCTATGACCAATCATCCTATGACCAATCGTCCTATGACCAATCGTCCTATGACCAATCATCCTATGACCAATCGTCCTATGACCAATCGTCCTATGACCAATCGTCCTAGATCCAGAAGACTCAACTCTATAAAGTTGATATTCCATGAATATAAAAGCCTGCCAATCAACCCACAATACTTGAAGAAACTTCAAATCTTCTTCAAAATATAATTAAGTAGGCTTATCGATTGAATCATTGAAAAAATTATTCATAGTATAGGCCTACATGTAAGTTTAGTAGGCCTATAATAGTATTCCACTTGGACACAGGTGCGGAGTAAGCCTAACTGACTCAGTTTCTACAATATTAACAGTTTTCACGTTTTACGTAACATAATAATAATACCATATTAGAAGAATTTATACGAATATTCTAAGTGCAATGATGGGAGGAAAATGGATTTGAAGAATTCAATCAGTACCAACCGCAATTATCAGTGTATGAAGAAAAGTTAAAAGTTCTGATATTGCGCCAATTTCTTATGTGGACCTACAATGCATCGCTCTGAGGAGCAAATAGCAGTGAATAGATGAATGAATTCCATTGTGAAATAGATTAATGAATTCCATTGTGAAATAGATGAATGAATTCCATTGTGAAATAGATGAATGAATTCCATTGTTAAATAGATGAATGAATTCCATTGTGAATGGAAGTGGTGCATAAAAATCAAGAACTTCATGCCAGGAGTATAGGCTAAGCTTATTTATTCTACGCAATCTGTGTAAATGTAATCGAACTTGGCAATGCATAATGTGCATTTACTTACATGGCTCACCGCGCTTGAATGTCCACAGGTATTGGTAGTTTGGTTTGTTAGTTGCAACAACTTCTCCTTGTCTCGGGCTTCTAACATATTTATAATTTCCAGAATTGAAGCTTGTCAGGCACGAGATTTCAAATCCGTTGACATTTGAGTAATATAATTGCGCGTTTATTATCGATGTTAATTTGGTTGTTTCTATTATGGTGTGTCCCGTGCCCATGAGAGGTCGTACTGCTCCGGTCGAGTTCCAATCCATGACTGGAGTCCAGTTTCCTGTGTAGTTGACTGCGCACTGCAAATTTAGGACGACGCCTTCCAGACGTTCACCGGTAGAAGCGCTTTCGTTCGTACTGCAAACAGGATCCGATTCTAGAATTTTTCACCAATATTATACGGTGTAAGTAAGTATAGTGTTAACATTATAATAATTATATTCTTTAATGATTCAATCTGACAAACCGCAGAATCATTACAGGTAGGCCTATAGGTTATATGAAATACGGCCCACTATAGCACGATACGCAGGCCGGCTTTACAGCAGTGGGTTCGGTGTCTCAACATTAATGGCCAAAGTGCTGGATTACTCATGGTTCGGCCAAGCCAGAAGTGGGAAGGGCTGTCTTATGTTCAGCAGAACCTGAGTCAAGCAACACAACACAACAGCTATATTGTTGGAGTGCTGCAGTCAGGCGTTTCGAGTACAAAATTTAATCAGAATTTGGTAAATATATCAGTTGCACGAAATTGTAGAAGAATTTCAAAATGAAGAGTGCATGTAATCAGAAATCTCATTAGAAGACCTACTGATTAAATCAATATTAAAGCCTGGTTGTCGCATTTACACTCTAGGCCAACAGAGACAAACGTTCGTCGGAACATAGTTACATAGCATCATAGGCGCAACCACCCTATGGGACCCACGGGACGCGTCCCCCCCCCAACTTTTGAGTGGTCCCCTAACTTTATTATTATGGTCCCCCAACTTTTAGGACGCGATTCATTATGGTCCCCTCCAACTTTTAGGACGTGATTGCACCTATACATAGCATAGGTTTACAGTAAAGAACTTGATACCGACTCATTCATTTTGTGATTTAGATAAATTTCAAACTTTTACCCAGAACCATGAGTTGAGCTGAACCCGAAAGTATCGTTGAATCTCCATGGCTGACAGGCGTGCATATGTATGTTCCAGCGTGAGATGAATCGACAGAATCGATGACGATGTCGTATCTTGTTCTGTTGTCTGTATCGATCTTGTATCTGGAAGTCAAATTTGCTGGTACTTGTCCACCAGTATAAATATATGAAATATTATTGGTGTCTGCAGGAGCAAATTCCCAGTCAACTGAACCATTATTGGACTCATATGTCGCGCACGACATCCTCACTCTGCCTCCAACCATGGACACTGTAGTCCCCGGCCCGGATGCAAGAAAGGATAGCATGAATGGAAATTGCGTAATGAAGATTGCCACTGTCAAAACAAGACTCCATCCGAAACGGATACCTATGCAAAAACAGAGATATTTAAGAAAGTAGGCTACACTCTACTTCGTCTCAAGCCATTTTGGTGGGTAAACTGAACAACATTTCAATGCAATATAGCATCAATTGTAATTATTAATAAGAATTTATTGTGGTGTGCTATAATTATACATGTATGTTTTCAAAAGAAGAAGAACAGATCTCCTGCATAAATAATCCGACAAAGAAACAATTAATTCAATGTTTTAAAATGCGGTGTTTCCTTGTAATCTTAACAAATCGTAGCCTATTATCTGTTTCGACTAGGTATACAGGGTGGCTCCAAAAAAGTACCCCACCGGATAAAATGCAATATCTTCGCAACCCATTGACATTTTTCTACGAAAATTTCCCAATTTGTAGGGGAATAAATTTCCAACAATCCCTGAAGGCCTTTTTTTGAGCCACCCTGTATATAGGCCTAGTTATGATACCGATACCGAAATTGAATCAATGCAAAATCGACTCCAAAAGCAGCCTTTGAGTGATTTTTTTATGATGAGGATATGAGCATTGAAGCTAAGCAATTAATCTTGCTTTGATTAATATATGCGGCGATTGCAGATGCAGTTTTGCAGTCGAGTAGGCCCTATATATAGGCCTAGGGCTGATTTTGCGAAGACCAGAGAGGAGCGTGAAACAAGATCGGAAAAGTCGGATGAGTTCTTAACCTATGATCCAGGGAACAAGAACAATGGAGCATACCCATTCTTTCATTTCCGCATATGAAGCAAAAGATTAGAGCCATTGATGTTGCTGTTAGTTATTCCAGTTGTCAAGACAGATATTTTCTTCAATTTCTCTACAACACATTAAAACTCAAACAAACAATCCAATGATTATAATTATGTTTTTCTGGTGTCTACCAGGGCACGAGTTTATAGTAGAGCCTAATTTAGACTGCAACCATAAAAAGTCAATAGGTTGACTGCCAGAAAAGTCGTACCACTTCATTGTAATTAAAGATGTATAATTATATCATATAGGGCTTTTATAGGCCTATATTATAATTATAGCGCTGCTATTATAAATGGATAAACTGATACTTAGCTGACTAAGATATTAGGAGAAGCCAGAATCCAGGGCTGTTTTAAAGAAATTTTTAGAACTGCACAACTCCTTCTTTTCCTTTCCCATCCTCCTTGGTATATTAGACCTACTTCCAATCGGAGGACAGCGACCTTTTTTGCTAGTTTTAACTGTACAGAAGTGTTTTTACAACTGCTCCTATCCATTTAGAACCGCACATTTTGTGTACAACTCCACGTTACAAAAAGCCCTGCCACAATCTGTTAACGTGTGTGATGTTACAGGCCTACTGACGCCAATACGCAAAGCCGTTACGGTAGTCTGGGTCTTGTTTCGGATGGTGGATTTACTATGTAGGCCTAATATATAGAGGACCTTGGGCAAGTCCTTCACTCGCAATTGCTCAGCGCTTTGGCGTGAAACGCCGATGCAGTGTCCGCTCTGCATTCGGGAGCGCCTCTGAGTAGAACGAGCTTGAAAAGGCGCTATAACAAGTGCACATACAAACAAACAAACAGACACTATCTTCGTAAGCGTGGCCCTCTTTTGATAGTTCCTATTCTCACGCATCTCCGTCAATGGTGGCATGGCCAATCGTCCCTCTCTCACAATGATGTTGGAGCAGATATTATTATTGCAATGGCTGCGAAGAAGCAACGACCTGGACCGTTCAGGTGCATTGGAGCTTCATTCGGTACATTGTCCTCTCACCTTCCAACTGGTCAGTGGTCGAGCTACAAAGCATAAATTTTAAGTCTTACCCGAATTACGGTTTAAACCAATGCCAATTGCGCCACAGATCTTTTAGGTCTTACAACATACCTACTTTGAAGTCGCTGTGTCAGACCGATTACGATTATGAGTATAGTGTCCAAAGCTTTTAGTAAGTAGGCCGCGTTACCTATGCGTCTCGTTATTTATTAGGTTTGTGGCGTAGGCGTTGTATTATGCGCAGGTAGCGTGAAAACCAATCAAAACAATGTGTCACAGCGCACGCAGCTCTAGATAGAGATCGTCAGATGGTGGGCTTGTCACCGAGGAAACTGCAACAGCCAAGCGAGCAAGTGGACCAAGGAGTTCCACTGCTCGTCGCTGCACAGGACGGCAGAGAGCAAGCAAGTTAAGAAAAATTGAGCGCAAACCGTGAGAATAGCAACTGTCCAAATAGGCCTCTGCCTATAAAGATAGTGTTGATGTTGCGATTGTCGTTGTCGCTGTTGTTGTTGTTGTTGTTGTTATTGTTATTACAGGGCTGTAAGCTCACACAAAGGGTATACGCGGGTATACGGCGTATAATAGGCCTACTCACCTCCGAGAAAAACGGCATCGTATACTCACCTCCCAAAAACCAGGATATACGCGGGTAAAAACCAGGAAGCAAATGACTAAAAAGAGGCCATCGGGTGTTTTCGGGCGGAAAATTTGCGACTTTTAGGAAAATTTCTGCGGATGACTTAAAAAAGGTCATCTTTTTTCGGACAAGAAATTGGCTACTCTCACGAAAACATTTTCGGGCGTGAATATTTTACCGGCGTTAGCGTGTAGGCTATTCACCTCAAACGTTCTGAGTACAGCCCTAGTTGTTATGCACTTAAGTAGAGCAGGCTCTGGCTGAAGCTATAGCATTCTTATACAGTCTACACGCAAACTCCGCTAAGCCTGCTATGCTGGTCTTTAACAGCCTAGGCCCCGATAGATAGAACAAAACTTAACTAAAATTAGTGCAATGCAGGTGTCACAAAATAGAGTATCTCCCGTATTAATAGTATCCCCCCAAATGAGGAAAAGTCGAAAAAACACTTCCGCGTGCATTTATGTTTGCCAATTAATTTTTATCTGCTTTGTTTTGAACAATGACATTAACAGGTATGTTTATTCCTACTAGATAATTCTTTTTGCTTTGATTTTAGAGCACTTAGAACATTTAAAACACTTTTAAAACATTCTAAGACACTAAATAAATTCGAGTTGCCTTTCTCTGAGCATTGCTTAGGTCACTTAAAACAATTAGAGTCACTTTAAATTTTGATTAGAGTATAAAAATTTTAATTATACTCTTTTTTCAAAAAATGGGATAGAATGGTTTATCCCCCCGGATAGTCTAGACCGGTTAATTCCATCCGGGGGGATAGATTAATTCATCCCCCCCGGATAGCTTTCAGGGGGGATAATCCTTTTCGTGTTACCGGCACAATCTATCAAAATACTACGCTGATTATCTTAACCCTTACCGGTCCAATTAATAATTAATTGGCCCAAAAATGGCCGGTGGGAGCGGACATAGGATCGGTAAAGGTTAATACAAATGTTCTTCAGTTACCATAGACTTTAGTTGCATAGGACATCTGTGCAAAATAATGTTATTATAATAGGTCAAAGCCTATTATACATGTAGCCTAGGGCCTACTATTTTCGGTTCCATGACCAAACGTCACGAGTGACAAACTGTCGCGGGTAAAATTAGTGGAACGGACAAAATGCCATACGTTTAAAGAGTAAAATCGATCAGCGTTAGGGCACAAGCGAAAGTAGTTTTATATGTAGCCTACAGATAACACACTAGCCAGTGGACTAATCAGACCTAATGAATCAATTAACCTTATTTCAATTGAGAACTTAAATCGGCGCATGTGATAGTTTTTTTTAAAATAATGAGTGATTAATATTTTCAGCAATTAATTTCCAGTTCATTAATAGGCGACATTTTTCTTTCAGTTCCCTGTTATTCTGCACAAATACAGACAGTAGGCCTATTCCGGCATACAACTTTACAGCATTAGCCTATGTGAACAGAATGGAACAGACTACACCATGTAGGCTACGTATTTTATTTATCATAGGCTATTCATGATATTCTGTAAGAGAATGGACACACGCAGCCTAAACAAAACTAACTTCAAAACTTGACTTCTTTTTGTGCTGGTTTTGCATCTCAGAAATTGGCAGCGATTCTATCTGAGGCCGGATAGGCTAATACGATTAACAATGTGGTGGTGTGGTGGTATTTGTGTTGGTGTTGTTGTTGTTGTTGTTGTTATTTGTGGTGGTGGTGGTGGTGGTGGCGGTGGTGGCCGCGATACAACGCTGTATAGTCTAAATTTTGGTCTCAATGGCGTAGTATCGCGGCCACACCGCTATAAAGTCGCAATAGGCCTACTACATATTCAGATGTGGATTATACATGTAACTGTTATAATTCGTTGTTAATTTTTTAAAAAGTATTATACTGGAAATGAAACAGATAGGTTCCTAATAGACTTTTGCCAGGTGAAGTGACAAAGTGGAAACACAGGTCAAATTGCCTTAATTAATCTACTCGTCACATGTCAATATTGTTTGTTTGTTTTGTTTGTATGTGCACTTGTTATAGCGCCCCTTTAAGCTCTCTCTACTCAGAGGCGCTCCCGATGCAGAGCGGACACTGCATCGGAGTTTCACGCCGAAGCTCTGAGCAATTGTAAGTGAAGGACTTGCCCAAGGTCCTTACGCGGGGAGGTGGATTCGAACCTCGGACCACTAGACCACCGCGCCCCATTGTTATTGTTATCTTGAAATTAATAAGCTTGACAATTGCGATGGTAATGAAGGTGTTGATAAGGACGAAAGCAACAGTTGTGATGATGCTGCTGCTGATAATAATTAATAATAATAATTAAGACTCTACTATAACCGCAGCTCAATGTTGAATTACTCAAGATATCTTCATAGTAACCTAATAGACTATCATTTCTGTCGCGAAACTTAATACGCTAGCTGCCTCGACGTAGGCTATTATGGTTGAAGATAATAATCTCTCTACATTACGTACAGGGTGGTCCAGCATAAATGAACCAACTTTGCACACGTATAACTTCGCCAATTTTTGACATTTATTTATACTTGATGCATTACATCAAAGGTATTTCACTCTAGTATATGCACTGAAAAAATGGAACTGCAGGGTACAATTTTAGGTTTTAATTATATGCTCAGGACAGCGCGAGCTACCATATTTTGGTGTGATCTGTGACGTAATACTTGAGTGAAATATCTTTAATTTGACGCATAAAGTATAAATAAATTCCAAAACTTGGCGGAGTTATATGCATTTAGAGTTGGTTCATTTATGCTGGACCACTCTGTAGAATCATATTCTGATAGACCATTACTGCATGTTATTTAGATTATTAAGAGAATTTAATTTGTTCAGCACATCCAAATAGTTCAACTATTAACCACCTAACATGTAAATGCGTGCAGTTTTATTATCTAGATTCTTCTAGAATAATGTATTATTGGGCTAATATGGGCTTGTCTGATTCTTTAACTGGGTTGGAATTCCGCCACAATGGCTCCGCGTCGCTTAGTAGGCCTAAGAAATGGACCAGTTGCTGCTTTCGCATTCACTCGGTTTCTGCCAAACAGTCCAATTAGAATTATCGAATCATTAGCACAACTTGAATAGAACAACTTCAGGATGTGTCGCCGATTGTAGAAATTATATTAAAATTGTACATGTAGGCCTAATTAGGTGTCCCTGTTAGCGGAATATTCATCCCTTAGGATCTTCCTTGTTACCATCCGATCATGTGAAGCATTTTGTACAATGACTATTGTTTATTGTTGGTTGGTTACAATAAAGGAAATGAAATGAAATGAAATATTAAAAAAGTAAAGTCCATCCAATTTTATGTGGAACACAGGGAGGTGCTCCTTTTTGATGGCCTTGAGCCAGCAGTGGACGAATCCCAAGATCCTGGACACGAGACCAGGGTGGGATATCGCATAACTTGCCATTTACTTCCACAGTTCCAGCTTACACCGGTACCAAATTATATAAGCTTACTGCTTGGTGACAGAGGCACGTGTGCGAAAACAACTTGCCCAAGGTCGTTACTCGGAGTCAAACCCGCAACTGCAATGATATAATTTAAATTTATTAAGCTTATTGTCTACCTTTAGATCGTAGCGAGATATAAAAACTAAAACTTTTAACAATATTTTGCAGCCCTAGTCAACAGCTTGAAGTGTCTCTCTCGTCTAAGCTTATTTCACTGCCAACGGTCTGAGCAGCTAGATAGGCTTAGCCTACTAGCTCACAAAACGTAAGCTGTGTTGCACCATTCACTTCGTCGTAAAGTCCGCTAGTTTCGCTGTAACATGATGGTCAAATTAATTTTCGGTTAACGAATGAGTAGCTCTGCGATGATGTAGTTAAAAGTCTTCTCCAGCGACTGCGCCATCTGTATTCTGTATACAATTTATACAGGTCGCGTCAACATTTTCAACGATATTGACCTATCATGGGTTCTATTTACCGTAGCATCCTCATAGGCGTAGGAAACGGGGGTCCAGAGAGGGAATGCCCCAAATTTCTGGCAAGTCTGATTTTTCGGGCAAGCAGACCCGGAATTTTTTATAAAAAGTTTAACAAATTTCCGGCAAATGTACCGGATGACTAAAAAAGGTCGTCAGATTTATCGGGCAAACGTAACGTGAAAAACTTTCAGAAGATTTCGGCCGGATGACAAAACATTTTTCGGACAAAAGTTTCATTTTGCCCCCCCCTCCCACTCTTGAAATGTACCCTACGCCCAGTGGCGCAACTAGGGGGTGCTGGGGGTGTTTGTGACCCACGCAATTTTTTCAAATCCGATGAGTTTTTTGGTGCGTGGGGGGGTAGGGGTCATTCGGTCTTTAAGATTACACAATCAAGCAAGTTTTTTTGGCACTCGCTACTTCGCACCATCGGCGCTTACAATAATAATTCTGAGCACCCCCCAAGAAAATCTTCTGGTTGCGCCTCTGATTGCTTCCACAGGACACAGGCGCAGCTTGTAATTAAATCATTAGTATTATTATTGTCGTTGATGCCTTTGTTGTTGCTATTGTTCTCGTTGTTCATTGTTGTCGTTGCTGTTGACTAGTAGTCTACTCTAAAGTTGTGTAGCCTACATAATTACATATGGACCTAATAGCATTTTATTTACAGAAGTTGCTTATTGCGCCATGCTGTTAATTTGACTTCATGACAGATAATCATTGGTGCACGAGAAGAATTATTTGGGTGAATGATTAAAACTGAATTTATAGGGGCTGTGAGAGGGTGAGTCATGTAGGCCTATACATGACATGATCGGGCGAACATTATTAACTCTGTGATAAAACGGAATTGGGTTATTATTACGCGATATTATTATGCCTATCATGCTTCAGACTTAAGGTTTATTACTTTTATTAGAAAGCGTCACAGCTTTGTGACTTGTCAATAACCCTGCAGCAGGTCTTGGAAACTTCATGAAGTATAATCGCGGTCTATATAATTTATGATAAAGGCACGCTATAACTATATGTTCCTTTCAATTGATATAGGATTTTTACGTGCCTTGATCTTTTTTATTATAAAGTATACCATCGAAAAATTATTACAAATCTGTGGTCTTCTACGATCGCTAACTCTGCTCTTTCTTTATCGTTTTACGAACTGCATGCGTGCATGAACAGTCGTCCCGACCTTGTGAAGGATGCGTCTTCTCTGGGGACATTCAAATCGTCCATACAGATAATTATGATCTTCTTGAGCTATCTTAAGACTGTTATTGATCGATTGAATTCACGTTCTGTGCTCAATGCTCATTTCTTATGTGTAGGCTGAATAAATACGCTGTATAATATAGACTGATGTCACTGACGCGTATAAATTTATCTTTGTTTGAGCCGGTGTCACGAAATAAAGTATCCCCGAAACAAAGTCTCCCCCGAAACAGAGTCTCCCCCTGGCTGAAAATCTGTTTTGGAAGACATTTTTCTGGTGTAAAAGTATATGTATATTCGTGTTAAATAACGTGCTATCGTGTTAGCAACGCAAACTAACGGTTTGATATACTCATCTATTAATTTTATGCGACTGTAGCCGATTTCACGCTCAACGGGGGAGACTTTGTTTCGTGGACGGAGGAAATATTCTCTCCCCCGGAGACTTTATTTCAGAATATAGTCTCCGGAGGGCGAATTTATTCTAGAACAGATCCTCCGGGGGAGAATCTATTTCGAAATAAAGTCTCCGGGGAGAGACTTTTAGGGCGGAGACTCTGTCACGCGACACCGGCATTCAGCGATTAGTCCAAAACACCTTAACTTTGACATGCTACACGCTAATCACTAGGCCTAGCCTAAGTGCACATGTGGTTTTTTTTGTGAATTATGTGTTTTTTACTTGTATGTTTCTAAAGTATATATTTCTTTTATAAATTTTCTCATGTTCACTTGTTCACCAGTGGCGGCGCCAGACACTTTTTTGTAGCCAGGGCATAGCCAGGGCAGTCATACAAGTAACCAGGGCAGAGGGCTACTCGCATGCTCGGTAGTACCTGGGACTAATATCGATATTAGTCCCAAGTAGTACGGACGTATACATAGGCCTATAATCCGGTGTACTGGTCGATGTAGTCTATAGGTATATTGATTACGCAAATACTTTCGATTCATTAAAAAACACACAATAAAGCGACAGTTGTGCCTATACTGTTGCTTGTATTCGACAACGTGGATATAAGCAGCCACAGAATTTTTCCCGTGCCAGAATTTTTGCCTTCCAGAACTTCTGCCCTGCCAGAATTTTTGCCCTGCCAGAATTTTTCTCTCCCAGAGCTTTTTTCCCTACCGGAATTTTTGCCGTTTCAAACCGACGGACGTGAACAGTATTCAACAATATGACCGAACAAATTCTGACATGGAAAAATTTCTGGCAGGGCAACGACCAGGACAAAGGCTTTTTTACCAGGGCATTTGCCCTGCCATGCCCTGGCGTAGCGCCGCCACTGTTGTTTATGTGTCAATAACAAGTGTATCGCCTAGTTTTTTCAAACAACACATGGCATAATTATTATTAGCAACTAAATTACCTCAGGTGACACAGACTTGCGGGACGTCAGGTCCATTTTGGGCGTCCTGTGTACACCGACAATGTTTTAAAGAAAAATCTGCTGTCATCGCTACCTACTGGTTATGTTTTTTTATTTTTCTGGGGCGCGGTGGTGTAGTGGGTATGTTCGTCACCTTGCAGCCGAAAAGTTGCAGGTTCGAATTCACCTAAAGCCGCCGCGTAGTGACCTTGGGAAAGTTTTTCACTCGCAATTGCTCAGCGCCTTGGCGTGAAACTCCGATGCAGTGTCCGCGCTGCATTCGGAAGCGTCCCTGAGTAAAAAGAGCTTGAAGGGTCGCTATAGCAAGTGCACATACCTACAAATGTTGGTTACCAAATAAAACATATTGTAATAAATTTCGAAGATTTACATTACACTCAATTGCAGAGCATACAATAATTGTTATTAAACCACCCTACATTACACTGCGCGCATTGATTCTTACTTGAGCTGCGGCATATTGTTACTTATCTACTGTAGTGATGGCTTATTGTTTTGTACGTTCCCCACAAATAAATATCAAAAGAGATAATAAGATGAATTGAGAGAGTGCAGTACAGTAATTGTCTTTTGCAGTTCTGGATCCATCAGTCAGTAAGTAGATTAAATCAGTTTCACGTTTCGTTTCACGTTCCGTTTCACGTTCCGAGATACAGATCTGCTATGCGTAACCATATATCATGGACGCAACTTTAAAGCCAATTCTTCCGAACAATTATTGCGGCTTCGACTCTGCTTTCTGTTCGTGTTCTAAACTGATTTGTGATCGTATGTACAGTTAAACGAGCCAGTCCGTATTGACTTGATTTGGATTGCAGCCAATTGCGTACTCTGAACGATTTATCATTTGCATTGTGGACTATCTCAACTGCCATTCTTTAAGGACGACGAGGTCTGAGTCGGTGGACAGTGGAGAGATAGGCAGACAGACAGACAAGCAGGCAGGCAGCCAGGCAGACGGACTGACAGACAAATAGACACACAAACACACAGGCACACATACACACATAAACACAGACATGCAGACATACAGAAAAACGGACAGACACACCGACAAACAAACACACAGACTCATAGACACAAAGACATAGAGACACACGGATACGCAGACACACAGACACACACAGATACACACAGACACACATGCACACACAAACAGACACATACACACACAGATAAACAGACAGATAGAAAGAACGCGAGCAATTGATTGATCCAAATGATCCATAGTTGTGGCGGAGACACCGGCCGTGAATATGGGTTGACACCGGCCGTGGATATGGCGCCACAAAATCGTGATTAATGTAATTGAGGTACTGGGACTGGATACCCAAGAGCACACTGTTTTTGAGGAGCAGCCCAGAAATTTTGTGGCCGCGAAAAGCGTGCCTTGAATAAGATCGAGAATGCTGCAATCTTGACTGATTTCAATGCTATTTAATTCGAACGATGGACGGTTTTCGAGTGATTTTGGAGACTTGGCGTGACTTTTAAAGCGCCGCCACAAAATCTTGATAACTGGGACTGGATACCCAAGAGCACACTGTTTTTGAGGAGCAGCCCAGAAATTTTGTGGCCGCGAAAAGCGTGCCTTGAATAAGATCGAGAATGCTGCAATCTTGACTGATTTCAATGCTATTTAATTCGAACGATGGACGGTTTTCGAGTGATTTTGGAGACTTGGCGTGACTTTTAAAGCGCCGCCACAAAATCTTGATAACTGGGACTGGATACCCAAGAGCACACTGTTTTTGAGGAGCAGCCCAGAAATTTTGTGGCCGCGAAAAGCGTGCCTTGAATAAGATCGAGAATGCTGCAATCTTGACTGATTTCAATGCTATTTAATTCGAACGATGGACGGTTTTCGAGTGATTTTGGAGACTTGGCGTGACTTTTAAAGCGCCGCCACAAAATCTTGATAACTGGGACTGGATACCCAAGAGCACACTGTTTTTGAGGAGCAGCCCAGAAATTTTGTGGCCGCGAAAAGCGTGCCTTGAATAAGATCGAGAATGCTGCAATCTTGACTGATTTCAATGCTATTTAATTCGAACGATGGACGGTTTTCGAGTGATTTTGGAGACTTGGCGTGACTTTTAAAGCGCCGCCACAAAATCTTGATAACTGGGACTGGATACCCAAGAGCACACTGTTTTTGAGGAGCAGCCCAGAAATTTTGTGGCCGCGAAAAGCGTGCCTTGAATAAGATCGAGAATGCTGCAATCTTGACTGATTTCAATGCTATTTAATTCGAACGATGGACGGTTTTCGAGTGATTTTGGAGACTTGGCGTGACTTTTAAAGCGCCGCCACAAAATCTTGATAACTGGGACTGGATACCCAAGAGCACACTGTTTTTGAGGAGCAGCCCAGAAATTTTGTGGCCGCGAAAAGCGTGCCTTGAATAAGATCGAGAATGCTGCAATCTTGACTGATTTCAATGCTATTTAATTCGAACGATGGACGGTTTTCGAGTGATTTTGGAGACTTGGCGTGACTTTTAAAGCGCCGCCACAAAATCTTGATAACTGGGACTGGATACCCAAGAGCACACTGTTTTTGAGGAGCAGCCCAGAAATTTTGTGGCCGCGAAAAGCGTGCCTTGAATAAGATCGAGAATGCTGCAATCTTGACTGATTTCAATGCTATTTAATTCGAACGATGGACGGTTTTCGAGTGATTTTGGAGACTTGGCGTGACTTTTAAAGCGCCGCCACAAAATGTTGATAACTGGGACTGGATACCCAAGAGCACACTGTTTTTGAGGAGCAGCCCAGAAATTTTGTGGCCGCGAAAAGCGTGCCTTGAATAAGATCGAGAATGCTGCAATCTTGACTGATTTCAATGCTATTTAATTCGAACGATGGACGGTTTTCGAGTGATTTTGGAGACTTGGCGTGACTTTTAAAGCGCCGCCACAAAATCTTGATAACTGGGACTGGATACCCAAGAGCACACTGTTTTTGAGGAGCAGCTCAGAAATTTTGTGGCGGCGCAAAGAGTGCCTTGAATAAGATCGAGAATGCTGCATTCCTGACTGATTTCAATGCTATGTAATTCGAACGATGGACGCTTTTCGAGTGATTTTGGAGACTTGGCGTGACTTTTAAAGCGCCGCCACAAAATCTTGATAACTGGGACTGGATACCCAAGAGCACACTGTTTTTGAGGAGCAGCCCAGAAATTTTGTGGCCGCGAAAAGCGTGCCTTGAATAAGATTGAGAATGCTGCAATCTTGACTGATTTCAATGCTATTTAATTCGAACGATGGACGGTTTTCGAGTGATTTTGGAGACTTGGCGTGACTTTTAAAGCGCCGCCACAAAATCGTGATTACTCGGACTGGATACCCAAGAGCACACTGTTTTTGTGGAGCCGCTCAGAAATTTTGGGGCGGAACAAAGCGTGCCTTGAATAAGATCAAGAATTCTGAAATAAATTCTGACTGATTTCAATGCTATGTAATTCGAACGATGGACGCTTTTCTAGTGAATTTGGAAACTTGGCGTGACGTTTAAAGCTACGCCACAAAATCGTGATTACTGGACTGGATACCCAAGAGCACACTGTGTTTGAGGAGCAGCTCAGAAATTTTGTGGCCGCGCAATGCTTGCCTTGAATGAGATCGAGAATGCTGCACTCCTGACTGATTCAATGCTATACATGTATATGTAATTAGAACGATGGACGGGTTCGAGTGATAGGGAACAAGCGCAGCTCAAGCGGAACTTGCGGGAGGCCATTCCATACCACCGGGCCAACCACAGAAAAGGCACGACTCTGCATGATGGAGATGTGTGCCTAACAGTACTGAGAGCACCCCCTATTAGCCGAGCGTATTGATCGACCAGTCCGAGTACTTGACACAGGTCGACAAAGATCAAAACTTAGGTAAACTGGAGCAAGACCCAGCTGGCATCGTCATACCAAGGAAGACTCTGTATTCAATGCGCTGACGGACAGGGAGCCAGCGTAGAACTTCCAACATGTAACTTGAAACATGACTAAATTTGGGCATTTGACCAATGGTGAATGCGCTTCATTGCGGTTAAGGCCAGCAGCTGTGCAGCTATCTTATGCAGTTATATATACTTATAATTGTGTTATGCTGTCATACCTATGCACTATCCAGTCGTGCTTATGTCTTATGCAGTCATACTCATAGGCCTAGTTCTCGATTCCAAGACAACAACAACAACAACAACAACAACAACAACAGCAGCAACAACAACAACAACAACAACAACTTTGTCAACAAGACATCAATACGTAACTCAAGATACACATTCTGTACACGTGTAGATCTACCGTATTTAGGAGGACATAATACATTAACACAATATAGGCCCTCTATCGTCATAGACCGTTTATCTACTTGATAGACCTATACGCGTTGCAATGAAACCAAGATTGCCTTGATTGTCTGCATGCGAGATAAGCCTATAAATAATATACACTGAATTACCGTATACGTGTATACGTTGGTGCCTTGCGCTTAGCATTGGAGTATAGCACAATGTAAATTGTGGTTTATGATGTAGAAAAACACATAATATTATATAAACACAAGTAGGATAAACCAAGCACGACTCATTTATTTATAATGCCATCCAGTTGTACGATATACATGCAGTCTATACAATACATAAAGATGGCGGCGTGTGTAAATACGATATGCCTTGGGCTGCATGCAGTCCATAAAACCAGACTAAGTAGTGGCTTTATCAAATTGCCGCCAGTTCAGAATGCAACGAACGGACGTCGTCTGCCCGTTGCTCGTCGACGGCGGGAAAATTTCATTAAGATCTAACGGACGCATTCGTCGTCGTCGTCATCATCGTCGTCATCATCGTCGTCGTTGTTGTTGTCGTCGTTGTCGGCTCATGTGATCGATAATAATTTGTCGATGTCGTCGTCGGACGCTTCTTCTCTTTTGATGGCAGGACGACTGAGGACGACTGAGGACGAATGAGGATGACTGAGGACGAGTGAGGACGACTGAGGACGACTGAGGACGACTGAGGATGACTGAGGAAACAAGTTTGATTTGGGAAAACCTGGGGGTGCTATCAGCGAATAAATTTAGTACTTTTAGAGCATCAATAATATTTGTATGCTGCATTTCGATGTGATCTCAACCAGACTCAGTAAATCGCAAAATATTTTACAGTATGCGCCTACGTTACTTGCATTCTGTTCGCGGCGACAAACAAGGGAATAGATATATATAGGCCTATATATACAAATATATATCTTTATATATATATATATATTATATATATATATATATATATATAGAGTGGGACATAAAAGAGATTTTTTTAAGGAGATTCAACGATTTTGCCCGAGCAAATTGTATCAATGTATTCTGGTTCCGTTGTCCATAAAACCTGGAGCGATTCCCACGAAATAAATGCGATAATAAATCAGTTTTGTTAGATTGCTCCTCGCGTTGATGCAGCTGCCCGGTCATGGTCGCCAAAGACCTATACCGACCGAGTTGCCAACCCATGCAGCCCCCCCACCCAACCCCCAACCCCCAACCCCCGTTCGTCCTATTCTTGCGCAAGCTGGCAAAATCTATCAACGAGTGCCGCCTTGTCACCGATAATCTTATTACTACTTCTGTATCGATCACGATGCATGCGCTCTTGCCAAGGAAAAAGTCTCTATAGTGCTCGAGCAAAATGCATTTAATTCAGACACGAAGGCGCTATATGATTGAACCAATGTAGGCTATACGCTGCCTGTCTTTGAAATTGCATTCTAAGCTGGTGTATAGAGGAAGTTTCAAGTAGGCCTATTCAGTATGAGAACTGTGGAAAAATAACTGGGGAGTTGGACCATTATCCACTTGGAATTGGGGTGTGATAAGCACGCTTTACTATGGGGCTTTAAGAAAGACAGGGGGTTGAAACCTCACCCCCAGCAATTCTCACCCTGGGCCTATGATATAATAGTGGGTAGGCCTATAAAATTATATGAGGCTACGATGAGTGGACTTGATGGCTATAGGCTTGTACTGAGTATGCCTATACTTTGTAGTCGTATGCTTTGTCTGTGTGGGCCTACCTGATGAGTGCTCTTGGTGCTAATCCAGAATGCAGGTTCATGAGTTTTTTTCTGGTTCACCATCAAGAGTCCTTGATTGATCTATGATTATTGATTAATGTTGATTGATTTTACAGATCTATTAAAAATAATATGCTCAATTATATGTGTATGAATTTTGTTCAGTGCCAACGTGGATACATGCATCATGGTTAAATATGCCTCTTTCATGTGGCAATCATAATAATTATTATGCAAGTACAAGTATATAAAAATATGTATAATTCCAGCCGGAAGGACAAGAAGAAGATAAAAAAATATGTATAATTATATTATACATACATAGAATTTAGATTCAGAACTAGCTTCCCAAGCGGAAATTAAGGACTATTATTTTTAAACAGGAAAGGCCTATTCTTCGTCTTCTTTTCCTTCAGGCTTGAATTAATCCCTCTCTACGGAGGGGTCAGACAGTCGGATCCTCCTCTTCCACTTTCCTCTATTCTTGGTGTCTTCATTTTTCAAAGGCCTATCAGGGTCTGATTATTTCGAGTGTAGTAATTGAACATGACCACCAACTTCTGCTACGGTAACGGTCTAACTGATTAGGCGTACACAGACAGCCTCCTAAACTCCAAAAAGGGCGAGACAAGGACGTTTTGTTTTTAACAGACTGACTTGTGTTCTTGTCACAGTTTTAAAAACCGGTGGCTAACTATGAGGAACTGCGTGACGGCGATAAATTCCGATACATTGTCTAGTCTGTATTTAAGTTCTCCATAGACGAAGCCTATTAATTATTGACCGGATATTCACAGTCCGCTGGCAATAATATTACTCTAAGGTCATTTCAGCTTTGCAGGATATAGGCTAATAGTGCTGCAGCGGCTGACAGAAATGTGTGGGAAGTAGATGCTTAAGCTGACGATAATGAAAGACGATATAGGACTAAAGATGTGACCGTGATAAGTAAGTACGATACGCAGACGTAGTCTTCAGGTCATTGAAGCTCTGAGAAATATATACTTCAGAGCAAAATGCCGTCTATAGTATACGTATGTGCACTTGTTATAGAGCCCCTTCAAGGTTTCTACTCAGAAGCGCTTCCGACTACAGCGCGGACACTGAATCGGAGTTCACGCCGAAGCGCTTGGGCAACTGCGAGTGAAGGACTTGCTCAAGGTCCCTACGCGGCGGCATGAGGTGGATTCGAACCTGCAACCTTTCGGCTGCAAGGCAACGAAAATACCCACTACACCACAACGCCACACAATATATTATGTTATCATGATTGAGTCCTGCCCTTCTGAAGTAATTCCTAAGTTGTGGCATGCAGAGGAACTCTGTGCCTGGTTTTTAGTCTAGACAAACACAAAGAAACCAGTCAAGAAACGTTTAAAACATCCTACAAATATTTCTTGTAATGCACGATTGCTTCAAATACATGTACATTCGATCATTTGCCTGGATTGGTTCCTCCCTATGGAATGGGCTTCCCCCATCAGTTCGCTCTGTATTGTCGTCTTTCTCTTAATTGTCTAAGAACTTGCCTTTTTTTCTCGGGGTTGAACGCACTGGATGGGAACGCTTCTGAAAGGCTCTTGCTGCGAGAGGCGCTTTATAAATGGTCAGATACAATACAATATAATTCGATGTGACCTATTATAGTCTCTGTACCGTATGCATTCAAATTGGTATTGTTGAATTCGAATTTTATGCGTTCTGTGTACCGTGTATATAGATTATGTTCTGTGTGTGAATAGTTGTATACCCTGCAGTCTAACTTGGGTTGTGGTCTCTGTCACCACGCCATTCTTCTCGACTACCGACCGCTTTGGTCTCTACGGACTAAGCAGCCTGATTAAATTCGAAGCTTCCTGCTGTTCATCCAGCTCCCATTTCTTCCGCTCCTCTGCCATTGCTGCCGTGCATAGTCTAACGACGATGATGCCCTTTTTTTATTTCCTCGTCTGATTTATTACTGGATTGCTGGCTGCCAGAGATAATTCCTCTGCATCAGGAGAAATTCTTTTATTGGTCGATGGTCGTCAGCGTCGTTTCCCCTCTTTGCTACGAGGAGGAGGAGGAGGAGGGGGAGGAGGAGGAAAAAGAGGAGGAGGTCCCACTGCAATCTTCCGTAGATCAATGTTTGTTCACGAGAACGATCTTCGAATTAGACGATTCGGAAGAATGAGGATGCAGTCTCGAAGGAGGACAACCCGGATCGAAGACGGAGGATATAGGGAAGCGGAGAGGAGAGAAGCGGAACGGCCGATAGCACGATCTCTGTCTCTCTCTATGTCTCTGTCTGTCTGTCTGTCTGTCTGTATGTCTTTGTCTCTCTGTCTGTCTCTGTCTCTGTCTCTCTGTCTCTGTCTCTGTCTCTCTCTGTCTCTCTCTCTGTGTCTCTCTGTGTCTCTCTCTGTCTTTCTATGTCTGTCTCTGTCTCTGTCTCTGTCTCTGTCTGTCTCTGTCTGCCTTTATCTCTGTCTCTGTCTGTCTCTGTCTATCTTTGTCTCTGTCTGTCTCTGTCTGTCGTTGTCTGTCTCTGTCTGTCTGTCTGTCTGTCTCTCTAATCTCTCAATCTCTCTGTTTGGCTTTGCATGATGTAATTAATCGCTTGGAAATAAATAGATCAAACGCATCTCCTGCTGCAGCTGGTCACGACACTAATTTTTCAACAATTTACATCAGATCGCATTAAGGCAATTGTTTCGGATAAGGACGGTAATTAAATTGATACAATTCAAATGTACGCATCCGAACTGTAATTCGTGATTGGTGTTTAGAGTCCGTATATGTACAGTGAAACCATTCGGAAAACTGCAGTCTCAAGACTACTTGTCCTGCTTTTTTTTATCGTGTTATAGGCGCGCTACCACTTGACAGTGGGTTCTTGCGTCGATAATACGCACATGCAGCGTCTGCTTGGATGCTCAGCATCGGTAACTCTTTCTCCTTGTGCATGGTGCATGCCATGGCTTTCTTTGCATGGCATGAGGGAAGACATAATTCTCCTTTTTTGAGGTTATTGGGGGTTAGTCATAGCAGAAGATAGATCTATCGGATGCTTCTCTTTGCACTGTGCAAATAGGCAGGTGGATCGTGACTTTCAGCGTATCATGCTAACCCCACATTTGTTTGTATGTGCACTTGATATAGCGCCCCTTCAAGCTCTCTCTACTCAGAGGCGCTCCCGAATGCAGAGCGGACACTGCATCGGAGTTTCACGCCGAAACGCCGAGCAATTGTTAGTGAAGGACTTGCCCAAGGTCCTTATGCGGCGAGGTGGATTCAAACCTCGAATTAACCTTCCGGCTTCAAGGCAACAACGCCACCACTACACCACCGCGCCCCACATTATTGGGGAGGGGTTTCTACATAGTTCTCCTTCAATGGGAACGCTATCAACGTATAGGTTAGTTAGTGGAAGGCCGAGTGAAGGCTTGACATTGGCAATCCCATAGCCTAATACATGCAGTTATAGATTCTCTATCACAGTGTCGCCTAATATAGACGTGCTCGATGAGGTCGCATAGTAAGTCCACTGTGGCCTAGGCCCTTTCTACAAGCGACCAGACCGAGACCAAGACAATGGGTTCCAAGACCTATACACCAAGACAATGGGCTTCAACACCTCCTAGACCAAGACAATGGGTTCCCAAACCTAGACCAAGACAATGGGTTTCAAGACCTACATGTATAGACCAAGACAATGGGTTTCAAGACCTATAGACCAAGACAATGGGTTTCAAGACCTATAGACCAAGACAATGGGTTTCAAAATCGAGACAAAGACAAAGGGTTTGAAGACCGAGGCAAATACAATGTGTTTCAAGAACGGGGACCGAGACAGATGCACCAAAACACTTGTTTGACGCAAATCTGGTTCACGATTGAGTCTTGAGACCACACAACTCTGATAATAGCCAATCTAATACTAATCAAACCTATCGCGTAACTTCACGTAGCTTTGTATTTATGCAATCCTGATGCAACCGAGCAAATTCATATTCATAATTTAGAATTTTAGGGTCTTGCCATCCTGCTATGTGAAGCATGCTACTTTGAAGTAAAGGCTTGACATTGGCAATTCTATAATAGTTAGAGATTCGCAATAATATTGTTGATGGCTACAATAAATGAATTAAATGAAAACTGTTTCATTTGTGAGTCACGGCTTTTTTCGTTTTTATGTTTCCCTTTTCTCTCTGCTTTTCCCTCTGCTATTAGCGATTTTTCAGTTGTAATGAGTTGGACACAGCGCTGGACACACAGCTGGACACATAGCTGGACACACAGCTGGACACACAGCTGGACACACAGCTGGACACACAGCTGGACACACAGCTGGACACACAGCTGGACACAGAGCTGGACACAGAGCTGGACACAGCTGGACACAGAGCTGGACACACAGCTGGACACACAGCTGGACACACAGCTGGACACATAGCTGGACACAGAGCTGGACACACAGCTGGACACACAGCTGGACACACAGCTGGACACACAGCTGGACACACAGCTGGACATAACCTAGTCGTATACGGTTTCGGGTGAAAGCAGTTGCAGTTCAACTCGTTATCCACGAGTCTACGGCGTCCTCAGGGTCTCTTAAACTTTCATAAATTCCACCATTGTTGGTCGCCGCCTGTCGGTGTGGACGATGCAACAGCAACAACAACAGCAATAACACAAGCATAGCTTACGCAGTCCTGTACGGCCTTCGTTTTGCTACAAGTCTTCGCCTCGTGCGTCTACTACGGCCGTTAATTGCTCACCGGGGAGGAGGGTCGAACGACAACGCCGCCGCCAATCCAACGCCGCCAATCCATTATCTGCGGAGTTGATTTGCACGGTAATTATAGCCGAGGTTGTGCGATCCGCGCCCTCTGCACCTGAACGACGACGACGACGGCGGCGGCCATGACACTTTCTCGTCGTCACATGTCTTTTGCCGCGCAGCTGCTGTCGTCATGAT
This sequence comes from Lumbricus rubellus, assembly GCA_945859605.1. Lineage (NCBI taxonomy): Eukaryota > Metazoa > Annelida > Clitellata > Crassiclitellata > Lumbricidae > Lumbricus > Lumbricus rubellus. Next base: position 24,140,502 of record OX243817.1, read on the forward strand.
TTGCATGATGAAGAACGCTGCGTCGTCGTTGTCGTCGTCGTCGTCGGCGACCAGTTTATTTGGCTGCTTCGGTCCAATCTGTGCCGCCTGCTGACACCTGCCGAGCGGCGGAGTTTTGTCCGTTTCTATCCTCCAATCAATCACTTATTCGTGATGTTATTAGCGCTGGCAGTTTTCAGTCTTTTCGTCAGTATTGGTATCTACCTTTTTGACCGATATGAGCAGGTCTCGTAATGACTTTGGAGAGTTTATTAGGACGCTTAATTGATTTTTTACATTGTATTTCTGCTACTTGATAATAGTAATAGTAACAGCTCTGCCTAGTTCTAATAGCAGCAGCAGCAGTAGCAGCAGCAGTAGTAATATTAATAATGATGGATGTAATGATAGTAATAACAATAATGATAATGATGATGATGATGATGATGATGATGATGATGATGATGATGATGAGGATGATGATGATGATGATGATGATGATGATGATGATGATGATGATGATGATGATGATGATGATGATGATGATGATGATGATGATGATGATGATGATGATTGTGAGGACCTGGTTTGGCAGCAACTCGTAAAATAAAACAACTCGAACGTGTTTTAAATGAAATATATATTCTTTAACTTCTCGTTGTGTTTCATGTTTTTTCAACTACCTTCAAGTACAAGAACTTTAACAAGAACTCCGACATCTACTGTCTCCCTACTATACATAAGAGCTATTACTATACACTGGTACACTGTCAGCGATTAAGCGGTAAGCACTGTCCTGACATACGCCCCCCTCATTTAAGACAATGTTCTAGGTAAAAGTATCAAAATTTAAAATACAGTAAAATTAGAACATTGGCTAATAGAGTTCCAAGCCTAATAACAAATCACACAATCACCGAAACTAAACTATTATACGAATTCACTATATGTATACATCCTGGGGAAAACCAAGTTTTAACAAGTCAATCTGATTGTCCTCAGATGTAAACAATAACAAAATAAGCATGACTTAACTAAATCTTATACTAAAGCAACAACTACACAAGTATAAATCAGTCACTGGCAAATCAAAACTGCCAACACTAGTATAGTAAACAAATACCCAAATCTGCACTAAACACTTTACCTTAACTACAGCATTATGCCTTAAAACAACCTAGAAAGTGCATCACAATTTTTATTCATAGAACCACTGCGATGCCTAATCTCAATGTCAAACGGCTGTAAAGAGAGTACCCAACGAGTTAGTTTAGAGTTATTCGGAGCACAAGCTGTTAGGTATTTCAATGGGTTATGGTCACTGTATAACAGGATTTTAGCTCCCATTAAAAAATGCTCAAAACGTTGTAATGCAAAGATAACAGCATAACCCTCCTTTTCTATGGTACTCCATCTCCGTTGAGTGTCCGACAACTTACGAGAAGCAAAGGCAACCGGCCTTTCACAACCCTCCCTCAATTGAGCCAGACACACCCCTACTGCATAGTCAGATGCATCAGTTTGAACAATAAATGGTTCACGAAAATCAGGAGAAATCAAAACATGAGAACTCATCAAAGACTGTTTCAAAGTCACGAACGCATCATAAGCCTTACTCGGATAGTCCAAAGAAAACCTCGTATTCCCTTTCGTTAACTCAGTCAATGGTAATGCAAGCTCTGCATACCTGGGAATAAAAATTCTATAATACCCAGTCAACCCTAGGAAATGCCTAAGCTCTTTCTTGGACGTTGGGAGTGGGATGTTTTGGATAGCCGCTACCTTATCCGGATCCACCTCCTTAATCCCAGAACCCAACCAATGTCCCAACCATTTAACCTTAGCTTTTCCAAACACACACTTGGAAAGTTTAAGCGTTAAACCTGATTTTTTAATAGAAACCAGTACACCTTCTAAATGTTTCAAATGTTCTTTCCAGGATTTAGAACGAATAGCAAAATCGTCAATATAAGCATCTGCATATTCAGAATGTGGTTCCAAAATTTTATTAGCTATGCGCTGATACGTAGCAGAAGCACATTTTAAACCAAAAGGCATCCTTAGCCATTGATACATTCCTCTATGCGTTACAAAAGCAGTCAGTTCCCTCGAATCCTCCTGCATGGGCACCTGCCAATACCCAGCTGAACAATCAAGAGTGGTAATGTAATTAGCACCAGCCACTTGATTAATTAGGTCTTCAGACTGACACATCGGAAATAAATCGCATTTGGTAAATGAGTTGACCTCCCTGAAGTCACAGGCTAGCCTCAGACTTTTCCCATCAGCCTTCCTCACACAAACAATAGGATGAGCCCACGGACTGTTTGATTCCTCAATCAGTCCATCAGCTAACAGCTGAGTAATTTGACGGTCAACCTCTTCTTTGAACAACTGGGGTATACGATATGGCTTTTGCCTTCGTGGGTGAACCTCCCCTTGCAATTTTATTGAATGCGACCCCAAGGTACATAATCCGGGCTTATCATCAAAAACAGATGTAAACTTACGTAAAAGGTCCTGTAACTCTTGTTGCTGACCCAAATTTAAATGCTTAAAGTCAATTTGATCCAAAATAGCAGTCCCGTCAGTCCTCTCAGTCACAGTCCCTGGCTGACAGTCCACGAAACCAAAATCCTCCTCACCCTCACATATCAATCCAACCGCACTCACTCTAGGATGAAAACATCTCAAGAAATTAGCATGTAATGTTCTCTCGCCTCCATCCGGCATTAGAACTAGATAACTGTATGCTGAAATCTTCTTGGTGACTACCCCTGGTCCCACCCAACCAGAACTCAATTTATCAGTGCAATCCTTCTCTAGAATCACCACCTGATCACCAACCTCAAATGTCTTGTCTTTTGATCTTAGGTTGTAGTAATGAGCATAGCTCCTTTGTGCTTCCTTAGTATGCTCGTCAGCTATGTCTTTGGTTAACTGCAGCTGCTTTCTCAATCTTTGCATGTACTTACTAGTATCCGCTAACTCCCATGGAGCAACTTGGTCACCCGTCCACGTTTCCCTCAATATGGTCAACGGTCCTCGACCTAGCTGTCCATAAACCATCCTAAAAGGACTTACCCCCGTAGTCGCGTTAGGTAGCTCCCTGTAGGCCCATAGAAGAAATGGTAACTCTTTCTCCCAACCTTTAGGTCTTTTCTTCACCACTTGATGTAACATATTCTTCAAGGTTTGATTAAAACGCTCCACAATCGAATTCCCTTCCGGATGATAAGGAGAACTAAACCTGGGGGCACATCCCAGCCGCTTTAGAAACTCCTTCATAAGCTTACCTCGAAAACTCGCCGCTCTATCTGTGACTATAACTCTGGGCACACCGGTATAAGAAAACATCTCCAGTAATGCCTCACAAATAGCTTCAGCACTAATAGTTCTCAATGGTCTAGCATCCGGCCATCTTGAACACTGGTCGATTATACACAGTACGTACTTAAACCCTCTGGAAACCTGTTCAAATGGTCCTATAATGTCGCAGTTTACAATCTCAAAGGTGTTAGTTGGTCTGACCACTGGTGTAATTGGTACTCGATCTTTTACAGTTTTTCTTCTTCTCAATTGACAAGCCGTACAGCTTTGACAATACCTCTGGACTTCTGTACTCATTCCAGGCCACCAAAATGAAGATTTGATTCTCTGTAAAGTTTTCCTTGAACCATAATGTCCACCCCACGCACCGTCATGAGCCAACTCTAAAATCTCTCTGACTTTACCCTTAGGTACTACTAACTGTTGAACAACCTGCCCTCCAATGCTATCTTTATGGAATAGTACTCCATCCACTGCTCGGATAGAATAACCTCCTTCCTTACCCTTACCTTTGGCCCAACACTCCTTGAGTCCTTCATCAACAAGCTGTTCCATTCTCAACTGCTCAGCTGCCTTGACTAACTGTGGTGTTTCATCTAAATCATCAGACCCTACTGTTGTTTGGTCAACCGCAGTTGCACCAGACATGTCCATCATAGGCACTCCTCCAGTATCCTCTTCCACCGTTGAAGTTTCACTATCGCTTGTATCTTCAACCTGTAACACATGTGTCATATACAAATCATCCGATCCCCCGGTACACAATTCAGTGTCAGTCAATAGGTCTGATGTCTGTCCTTTGTCAATTTCGATTACACTAGCATCGAACTCCTGACTCTGCTTTAATGCTTGATAATCATCTAAAGTCAATAAACATTCCATATCGGACATTAACTCATCAGTAACTGCACATGTGAGCAGTACTGACAACTTGTTGTTCTGTCCTTCATCAGATGTTAGCACACAAGGTAAATGCATTAGGTCAGCATCACTTTGAACCCCAAAAGCACCCCGCAATTTCACCTTGCCCACAGGTTGACAGCCTCTGTCCCCCTGCTGTAACATCCTCTTGTTTACAACCGTAATTTCACTGCCAGAATCCACAATAGCAGTACACATCACCTTACCAATTTGTAAACGTACTCGTGGTATGCTGGATAGAGTCACACATGAATTAACTGCAACAACATTTTCAGCAGAAACAACATGTTCAGCAAAAACATTCAATGTGTCATACTCAAACAATGAGTTTAATTCTATCTCCACCACCTCTTCCTGCTTCTTCTTTGCTCTCAACCCTTTGAGCTCCATATCACGTTCTTCCAGACCATACACTGGTTCCTTACAGTAATCATAAGGTCCATACTTAACCTCCCATGAATTACAAAAACCTTCACGTTCAAACCACGCATCATCCTTACGAACCTCGTCACACTTGACCAAACACACATTGGCTTCCCTTACCTCACCTTCGACATCCACATAGTTAACCCTAGCTTCAAATGGTTTAGACTTAGCCTTATTCCTTGGGCATGCAGCCTTAAGGTGTTGATCAGATAAGCAGAGAAAACATTTGGGCTTCTCAGATTTTCCCGACACATTCCCCTTGAACCCCCCAAAAGAATCACCTGTTCCTTTGACATCGAATTTAGAGAAATTGGGCTTCTTTTCAAACTCTTTGAATTCTTTCTGAGTTTTCTGAAATGATTTTCCCTCCCCAGATTTTGATGCAAATTTGAATTCAGTGTCCTTCAAATGGTGGTATTCCGATAAATTAATCGAAAAAATGTCAGTGATTTCTGCCAACTTGATTGGCTCCAGCCAAGCATCGCTTTCCTTGGCAATCACATGCGATCGAATCACATAGGGCATACACTCTTTCATTTTGTCAGATACCCACAAATCCTGTAACCTTTGGAAGTTATCAACCTCCCTAGATTCAAGGTAAAATCTGAGATATGTTCGCAACCGGGTTGCGAACTGCATCCATGATTCGCTAGCTAGCTTTTCAGCTTTCATGAACTGGCCCTTGTACTGTTGTGGCGTCAACCTAAATTCACGCAACAAAGCCACCTTCAATTTCACATAAGTATTCAGCTGATCTACTGGTAACCTACGAATCAACTTTTTAGCTTTTTCAGACAAGAAAGGCATTAATAGAGCACACTTTAAATCCTCTGGAACCAAATACATAGCAAACAAGCTCTCTATTGATTCTAGATAAAGCGGCAACTCAATATCTTCAGTGGGCATTTTAGGTAATACATTCTTTAGTATATCCCCAAATTTTTTGATCCTAGCCCCTGTAGACTCTTCTTCCTTAGTCCTTCTTTCTCGTTCTTTTTTCGCCTCATCTCTAGCCTTCTCTTGACCAAGATTTTGGCTACTCAACAATTTTGCCTGCCACTCTCTTTGCTCCTGCCTCCTTTCTTCCTCCTTTTCCTCTTCCTTTTCCTGACGTGCCAGCATAATTTCTCTCTGTTCTGTCCGCATCTTTTCCTCACGTTCCATCTGTTCTTTGCGCACCTTTTCCTCACGTTCCATCATCATTTCCATCTGTTCTTTGCGCACCTTTTCCTCTCGTTCCACCATCATTTCCATCTGTTCTTTGCGCACCTTTTCCTCACGTTCCATCATCATCTGCATCATCTGAACCATTGTCATCTCTTTGACCACTTTCTTAGGGAAAACTCCCGCCTTGAAACCCTTGGCTACCAAACACAAATCAATAAGTTGTTCCTTATTCAAATCTAGAATAGACTCAACATCCGCCCCTGCCTTAACTAGCAGACCAACTAGTGCATCAACACTAAAGAACTTTAATTTTTCCTTCTCTTCTTCCATGTTTGTTAACACACACAAACACACCAAGCACACAAGTAAGAGTAAACAACACCACCCAAACCACTGTAGATTTGCAAATATCCCTGTCCTGTCTCCAGTCCTGACCAATACAGAAATTCCTTGCTCCAATGTCGATCGGCAACAAGTTCACCAGCAGAAAAAGTTCAGCCAAACCACTGCGAAGACGAAATTATCTCTGTATTGCACGGTAAACCACTGTCCCAGTGTTCCTCGGCAACAGAATCATCCACCGAAAAAGTACAGCCAACTCACTGCGAAGAAGAAATTACTCCTGCATTGCACGGTAAATTACTGGTTCTGCGAAGACGAAATCATTCCAGCATTGCACGGTAAATTACTGGTTCTGCGAAGACGAAATCATTCCAGCATTGCACGGTAAATTACTGGTTCTGCGAAGACGAAATCATTCCAGCATTGCACGGTAAATTACTGGTTCAACGTTCACCGGCAACATATGCACCAGCAGACACAGTTCAGCCAAAACCTGGCGAAGTCGAAATAACTCCTGCACTGCACGGTAGACCACAGTTCCAACGTTCATTGGCAACAAAAGCACCAGTAAACACCATTCAGCCAAAACCCAGCTGAACTGACGAGAACAGGAATGACCTTCACCGACCTTCCAGCCACGCCACGCCCCCAATAGCTTGCGCGTCAACGTCCGAAAAAGACACCTTTTCGCCGGCCAGAATAATTGAAGACGACCTCGAATAGTTCCGACAGGTCACGGCACCAGAATGTGAGGACCTGGTTTGGCAGCAACTCGTAAAATAAAACAACTCGAACGTGTTTTAAATGAAATATATATTCTTTAACTTCTCGTTGTGTTTCATGTTTTTTCAACTACCTTCAAGTACAAGAACTTTAACAAGAACTCCGACATCTACTGTCTCCCTACTATACATAAGAGCTATTACTATACGCTGGTACACTGTCAGCGATTAAGCGGTAAGCACTGTCCTGACAATGATGATGATGATGATGATGATGATGATGATGATGCTATCGATAATTCATTGTTTTGTATGATGTTGTGTTCTTTGTTAATTTAATTCACCTTCTAGAAGATTTTTGCATTTTTAAAATGCGGATTCATATTGTCTGCATTTCTGATGTTCTTGTTTTTATCACAGTGTTCTTGTGTTTATCCCAGTGTTCTTATGTTTATCCGAGTGTTCTTGTGTTTATCTCAGTGTTCTTGTTTTTATCCTAGTGTTCTTGTGTTTATCCCAGTGTTCTTGTGTTTATCCCAGTGTTCTTGTTTTTATCCCAGTGCTAACTCATCTAGTTAATGTCTTCGGTCCTATCCAGAATCTCGTCGTCATCGTCATACTCATCCTCCTCCTCCTCCTTTTTCTCCTCCTCCTCCTCCTCCTCCTCCTCCTCCTCCTCCTCATCATCATCATCATCATCATCATCATCATCATCATCATCTTCGGTTTCGGTCCATCTCATAGATGATTACATCAGCCGGAACTATTTCTCTTCACCATCATTCACGATCGTTCCGCAGTTCATTTCCCGCGGCAGGCAAACCAAACAATGGACCTCTTCAGTGGAAAAATTCTTTAGCTCCTTTATCGGTTCGGTCAATATTATTATTATCCTGGTCCGGTGAATATATAGGTTGCATCACCCAGCTGCATTCCGCCATCTTTATCCTTCGCCGTTATGCATCATATAATATTGCCGTCTTATCTTGGAATATTAAGTAAACGTCTTCTTCTTCTTTCAGTGCAAACTTCGTTGCTGATTCATCCACCGAGCAATTGTTTGCTTCGCCAACAGTACTCACTAATCCACGATAGACTATAATTGAATCGATCCTTAAGATAATTTTATATAATCTGATTTCGATGATTGTGAGATGCAATCTGTTTGATCTGGACGCTTGTTCTTTCTTCGTTTTTTCATTTTGCTTCGGTTGCTCTTGCAAGACTTGTCTATATATACAGTCTCTGTTTCTTTGTCTGTCTGTCTGTCTGTCTGTCTGTCTGTCTGTTTGTCTATATATACCGTCTCTGTTTGTCTGTTTGTCTCTGTCTGTCTGTCTGTCGGTCTGTTTTTACCATCTCCGTCTGTCTGTATTTGCCATCTATGTCTGTCTGTCTATATATACCGTCTATGTCTGTCTGTTTGTCTGTCTATCTGTCTGTATGTCTGTCTGTATTTACCATCTCTGTCTGTCTGTCTGTACTCACCATTTCTGTTTGTCTGTCTGTATTTACCATCTCTGTCTGTCTGTCTGTCTGTCTGTCTGTCTGTCTGTCTGTCTGTCTGTCTGATTATCCCGCTTTTTTCATCCTTAAAATGTGAATACCTATTGTGTTAAATGGCATTTTTTTTATATCAGTCTTAATGTTTATAAATTTATGTGATTGATTGAATGTTGTGTTAACCTGAGAAATTGTTAATTTAATGTAGCTGTCTAAACGCAAAACAACAAATTTTGGGCCACTGTAAATAACAATCTACTTTTCAGCTGCAGTCCATTGTTAATTTTATTGCCAGGTCAAATAACATCAAAGATACCATTCGGTTCTCAGAGCAGTGATCTATATAACAAAATTAACTACGACATAATAGTAGGCCTAATTATAATATACTGTAAGTAGTGTAATGACTGCGTATGCTGATATCATGTTGTGAGTATACACTCTTAATTTTGCAAAGCCGGGTCATCAATTTAATCAGACGATACAACTATAATTCCAAGCTATTAATTAGCTTCCTAGGGCCTAATCTGATCCAAGTAGTTCTTCATTGTTAGCAATAACTAGCTGATTCACCTTTCCATGCTTATAAGCGCTGCCATTTGGTCTTTTGCTGAAACAACTATGACTATACGCACGCTGCCTACAGGTCTTTTGCTGAAACAACTATGACTATACGCACGCTGCCTACAGGTCTTTTGCTGAAACAACTATGACTGTACGCACGCTGCCTACAGGTCTTTTGCTGAAACAACTATGACTGTACGCACGCTGCCTACAGGTCTTTTGCTGAAACAACTATGACTGTACGCACGCTGCCTACAGGTCTTTTGCTGAAACAACTATGACTGTACGCACGCTGCCTACAGGTCTTTTGCTGAAACAACTATGACTGTACGCACGCTGCCTACTGGTCTTTTGCTGAAACAACTATGGCTATACCCACGCTGCCTAGAGGTCTTTTGCTGAAACAACTATGACTATACGCACGCTGCCTAGAGGTCTTTTGCTGAAACAACTATGACTATACGCACGTCGCCTAGGTCTTTTGCTGAAATAACTATCGTTATACGCACGCTACCTATAGGTCCTAAGACGAATCAAATATGACTTGGGCGTTCTGAGTAGCCCATTATACGCAAATTACCATTATAGCTTTGACAGATTTTCCGTAGGGTCGCTTGCCTCAGCTACGGAGCGGTATTTGATTACCCATTAAGCGTTGTATATGTAGCGGCTACTTTGCGAGCTCGTCTAAACACCCGTAGCTGGATGAACTTATTCATAGTACATGTAGCTCTTCTTGTATAGTTAGATGAGCATAGCTTTCAGTTCGATGAATATAGGCGTAGCTGAATTAACTTATTCATAGTAGGCTATATGTAGCTTGCCTATTACAGTTAGATCCACATAGGTTCAGAAATATCAGCTATGTTTGCATTGTTAAATTTAACTCTTAATATTTACTTGCTAAATAAGGCTATTTACACTATTCATATATCAATCTTTATTCACCAAAAAAGCTTAGTGCAGAAACAAGACACACAAAGTTTTTTTAAATACGACAATACACCTGCTTCTATAATAGTCTACTAATTACACAAAACATAGTCAAGTTTCCTTAATACAAATATATGCTATACATATGTTATGTTAAGTTGTAGCTAAAGCACACACATAATCTTCAACAGTCTAGCTTAACTGCTTGCTGCTGTAAAACGACACATGCAGTGTAAATTAAAGATAATTAGTGTCGCCCTCCTCCTCTCGCCAGGCTTGGCACTGCCTGTAATATTCACTGTAATATTCTTGGTATAACGACCTGGGAGCGACTCTTATTGGTGTGCACTGTGAGAGGCGCTATATAAATTTATACATAGCCTAAAACACAATAATCAAAATTATTGGCAGTGGTGGAGCTTAACTGGAGGCGCTTCATTAAGCGCTATCTGTGAAGGCTACATTGTTCTGTCAAAAATTTAAAAAAACATACAACCATACCACTAAACTCGATGAAAAACAAAAAATGTGTAGTATTTCAAAGTTATTGCCAAGAATTTGTTTTTCACAGACATTGCTGAACATCTAGCCTTCATCTCGTAAAGAAAAACTGTTTACTTTAACTGGTATAACAGTCCTCCGATAGCGCCAAAATGAAGGAAAATACTAAAATAAGTCTGGAAACATCACTTCACCTGAGACACAATAAGTAAAAACCGACAAGAACATTGTAAACCGTGAAGTACAAAAATTAGCAAATATATGGGTAAAACTTATATCCCAAAACTCCTTGAAAATCTAAAATCGTGCAGTTAACCGAGTTTTTGAATAAAAAACTTTTCACATAAGAAAAAATGATCCTGAATAACACGTAAGGAATTACACTTTACTCTAACTGGCACAGTAACACTGCAACAGCACCACAATGAATAAAACTAAAACAAGCCTGGAAACATTACATCACTTTAAAAAAATTAAGACATACAACCAACATTAAAAATCTAAAACGTGCATAGATTCAGAGGTATTGCCTAAAACAGTTTATTTACTTCTCACATTTGCTATAGTGCACCCTCAAACTCACTAATTAGAAGCATCCCTGACAACGACACAGACACTGCATCAGAGTTTCACGCCAAAGCGCATGAGCAATTTATTGCAATTGAAGGACTTGCTGAAGGTCACTATGTAGCGGCTTGATATGGATTCGAATCTGGAACCCTGCGGCTCCAAAGCACCAAACCCACCATTACACCACAGTACCAAACATGAACATTATTGATCATACTGTGTAAGGACTTACTGCTTACACGAACTGGTACACATTATTGAAAAGTGCTAAAATGAAGAAAAGTACTAAACAAAGTCTGCAAACATTTGATCTTTGGAATACAATAAGAAAAAGTCCACAATTGTCTTGGCCTGGACATAAATGCACTGGTTTTACTGCCATTCCAGCTCTGTTCACTATGGTAATGCAAAACAGACTACTAAAATGTAAACATTCGAGCACAAATTTATTGCTGCGACTGCTCCATATCCGTCAGCCACACAATGCAGATACAGTCGAAAATGAATTTCCAACATTTCCAGCAATCAGTGTCTCTTGATTTTTGCTGCTTATTGACTATACTACTCCTGATTTCGAACTGTTCTGCAAATTCAGCACCTTGGAATTTGTGACAGGATAGATTTTCTCGTCCATCTTTGTTCCCCGGTCCAGATTGATCTTTATATTAATCTAAAACAGACAAAGAAACAGAAAACAGCAAGATAATTCGGTTTCAAATTTCTTACATTTTGGACTAAATTGGAGCCAAATGCTGTTTTATGCAGTAAGAAACTAATTTTTGCCAAAAATCTTTTAAAGTCAGTGGGGCAAAAAAATCATGATTTATTATGAAGATTTTTATAACGCCCCTTTAATGTTACTACTCAGGAGCACTCCCTAACCAGCTTCATCTGAAAAGTATTTTGTTAAGGTTGAGATAAAACGTATCTGACCAAACCCTCGGCATAAGGAGTAAAGACAGTGGAAGACCATTCCTTATCATGGGTCCAATAACAGAAAAAGGAGTCGTTCGCGCTCTGGAATGAGAAATTCACACTAAGCGGAGGAACGATAATTGCCAATGACTGGTGGATGTTTAGCAAGCACTTCTGTAGGGTGCATCATGCTTTCAATGGCACACCATCCTCAGTCATGGCCAAAAGTATGCGACCGGCATATTTTAACTTTTGTCCGGTCCTAAGCCCGGACAAAAGGAGGAAGGTTTGCCAGATGGGTGGCGATACGCTGGCAGTGAAAAACCAAGACGATTGTAATCCGCCAAAACCACGACACAAGTGACATAGCTACCCAGATGCTTCAAGGTGTCATGATGTGGAGCAGACATGTACAGGCTGGTCAGGACAGACTGATGGAGAGAGTCGGGGGAGAGAGCGTGGGACACAACGGGCATTGACCCACGTTGTCCTTCATGCCTCTTTTTCACGATTCTCTTCAATCAGACAAGGTGGTCTAGATGCTCCAAGATGTTAATGGTATGGAGCGGACCTGCTGACCAGACCGGTTGAAGCTGGGCAACATGGCACGAGACAAACTCAGAACAGAGAGTGGCGTCGGACTCCTACGGGCATTGGGCCCAAGGTTATTGATGATGATGATGATATTTTAATGAAATGTTTATTCATTAAATTAAAAAAATGATCTTATAAAAAGCAATGAGATGCAAACTGAGTCCCTTTGGACATATCACCAAGATGGGAGATGACAGGAAGTTTAAAGCTCTGGTATTTGGAATAATTAAAGTAGACAACAAGAGAGGCAGACTTCTTAGGAATAGACGAACGACATGGAGGATTGGTGCGGAGGCTCACCACTGGAACTGTTCCACCTGGCACAGGACAACTATGGATGGAAAAGAAGACGAAGCTGACACTGGACACCTACGAGCACATAGCTCATGGTGAAAGATGATGATTTATAAAATACCAAAATTCATTTAAACCACAAGATTTAATATACACTTTTTGTTGTGCCATGTTTTCTAATCGTCAAAAAATAAGGGGTTAACTCAATAAATGTGATATAGCTTTTGTTCTGTTTGAAGTATTTTGTCGAAATTTGGCTTTTTCACATATATTTTAACTGCCTTTAAACCTGTAAAAGTCGATTTACAAATTCATACTTTTGGGCCAAGATATAGGCAAAAACCATTAGGGGTACCTGGTGTAAAGATTTCAAATTATCCCCCGGTTTCAGATTACCCCCGGACACTAGATTTGCATCAATCATAGCATTTATTGCACTAAAAAAATCCAAAAATTCCCGCTTCTTGCTTTGATCTGGAGATTTTCATCCCTAATCCCACTTCGTGGTGTTATCAATTTTTTTTATCCGAAAAAAATAATAGCCTCGAAGCCATTTCTCCATGTAACTTCAGTGGCGATTAGTATTTTAGTTACAGATGAAAATATTGATAACAAACCACGAAGTAGGATGACGGATGAAAATCTTCACACCAAAACAAGCGGGATGATTTTTCTGATATTTTTAGTGCAATAAATGCGATGATTGATGCAAATTACAGCTTGCAGGGGTTAATGTTTAGGAGGTAATTTGAAACCTTTACACCGGTATTCTATTGGCCTACATTGCACATCAGTACACATAATTAATTCTGAACAATTCATATAGCTACTCATAGGTATTCCAGACACCTGCATAGTCAAATACAAGTTTTGAGATGATAGAAGAAAGTTTGATCAGAATCCTGGGAAAGAGCGAGGTGCCTAGTGGAGGCCATTCCAAGTCGACCATCTACCACTGAAATCTGCAGAAGAGAAAGTGATTTGAGGTTAAGCAATGGCAGGCTCCATATATTAAACCTAGCCAGATGCTAATAGGTGCAAGCCAGATGAAATGACGTTTTATTATATCTGTCAACTTTATTTACTTTTACCTCTGCACAAGATCCAGTGTACCGACAACCCACTGTGGATACTTGATGTTGAAGACCAAATAGCTGGCAAACAGCAGGGTGAAGTCGGTATTGAAATTTCTGATGCTTTCGTTGATGACAACTGTATGGAAAGAATCTCTCCGCCATCAAGCACGAATCTCCTAAATGTAAATTAAATCAGTGATTACTAATGGCAGACAACTTTTGCGCTAACAATGCAATTAATCCACATTAGCATTTCAAGTTGAAAGACAAAAATAAAGAGATATTTAAAAAATTGTATTAAGAATTCTGAGTGAATGTAAGTAAAGACACAAAGCTATACAAAAATGTAGAGCCAATGTTTTTAACATGATGAAAGTGGCAACCTGCAAACAGTTCGAGGTCCAAAAACAGTAAACTGCACAGGAATAATTTTATTATTATGCTTTGCAAGTGCTCATGACAGTATCTTCAGTTTAGTCCTTCTGCTTGTAATAGCGTCCTGTCGGAAACATGTCTATTTATATATATTTACCAAGGATTAAGTAATCAGTGCTTTACAGGTTCCTCAAGTCCCATTTGTAACACTGGATGGACTGGGAGCGACTCTGAGTGGATTTCCTGAAAGGCGCTATATAAATTCGTGAAATAATTGAGCATATGAATTTCTGGATTTTTTATTCATGCGATGCTATTCATATGTAGTTGATAATATTTAAAATGCAAAGCATACCACAAAAATCAAACATGGTGTAGCTGGAATGCTTGGATCAGGTTGAACTGCAGCTGCTGTAGATGTTTCCTGTAACAAAATAATATATTTACATTAAAAAAGTGGGATATCCTGACACCAGCAATTTTGCGGAGTTAAATTTCTATGTTAGAAACTAGAAGTGCTTTAAATGAGAAGCCATCTCACGCTAACCTGTCAGAAGATGTCTTCCTCTTAGCTGTCTCAATCATTGACCTTTTACATTATGCATTGGTGTAAGGGAGCTTGCATTCATGTAGTGCACAGTTCAAGTACCAATGCAGTAATGTCAAATTGACGTGCATGGCATCATCATTAAATAAAGCATAATTTTAGCAAGATGAGGTAAGGGCCTAAAGTCTGCGACATCACATAGAATAGCTTTAGTAAATCAAGTACACTTTAAATGAAGAAAAATATTATGTTAAGAAAAGTTGAATTACAAACTATCATACATGTTCATCCCCCCAACAACTCTACAAGTCTCTAACTCCCCGCATCCTAGACAACTCATGCACTTGGTCATAGCAGAAAACTATGTACTCCAATACACAGCAAATGTTATCAAGCAAGAGTTTGCAAACACTGCCTGAATGAAAAACTGTTTGCATGACCCAAATAATAGCCAACATTATATTACCAAACTCATCGCTAAAATTTAGGTCTGCGAGCAGTTGCGGGGTTCCAGGTTGCTTTAGAGTATTTGTTGATTTCGAAATTTAATTGGAAATTCCTTTGCAAAAGCAAACAACTAACATAACTGATATGCTTTGCAGGCTGCTACTACTGCCGTGTAGTTGCAAAGCTGTCTGTTCAGTTAGTAGTTAAGTTTAATTAAGATTACTGCATAACTTGTAAATGTAAAGCGCAGTGCGACTTGCAGGCATTTAATTAAAGAAATGATTATTATTATCATATTTACGAAAAGCTGCATTGATAAAAAAATACTTCACCTTAATTAAAGACTGCATTGGATCACATACCGGATCATTGCTTTGGTATGGCGGTCCTTTGTTGGGTCTTTTCTTCGTCAGGACATGTATCATTACTGCCATGAAGATCAAACTGCAAAATAAATATTCCAACGACAGAAACATTTGAAATCAAAGTCTCAGGTATTCATGAATAAACAATATAAATTTTTGCGACATCGAGAAACATGAGATGCAACTGAAGATTTTTTCTTTGCAAATGTTTTAGTGTCTTTTAAAATGGCAGTCAATTGCATGTCCTGAATGTGTATGAGATTTTCAAGTGTGGGTCATTTCAGGTCAAGTCATAACAGTGATCCAGCGTGACCATCTCCAATTAGATGAAATATGGCAAGACGGTAGAAACCAATAAGAACCTTGCAGAATCAAAATTATATTTCAACCGGTTTCCGAGATATGGATTATTGACCCTCGACCCAAACGACCAGGTTCACACCGACTGGTATAACACTGCTGTATCTCAACTCCTATTGCACCAAGAAACAAAAGTAAGACACCAAATTGAAGCTGAGTGAAGGTTTAATTATGACAAAGTTGCTAGAAATAGTGATTTTCAGTAACAACAAACAATTATGTGTGAAACTGTAACCTGGTAACCATCATATGGGTCACTCTATTCTAGTAATCGCATGAACTTTATCCCACTCAAAGGTCACACCGTTATAAATAGTTGGTGAAAATGTGAGACAGTGTGCTCCAACAGTTTATTTGTTATGATTTTTTCAATGGTCACCCCAAGGCGTTAATTTATTGTCAATGCACTGAACTATCCATTTATATTCAGTGCTATGTGCACAGGTTGCACATTTAGTAAGTCATTAAAGAATTGATATTATATATTCTGCTGCCAGAGGAACACAAGCAAGAAAAGCTTTGCTGTGCAGTAGATTTGAGTCTACACTTACAGTTGCTCAAACTCACAAACTTCAGTGCATTTGTCCTATACTGTAGAGGGAAGTGGAAGGGAAGAAAATCTCAAACAGTCATGACTGCAGACTGTGCAGAGTTGTACATTTCTATGATCGGAGTCTGTTGATGTTCTACAGTCTGACGATACTAACCATCAAGCAGTGAATTTGCAAACATTAAGGGTAACATCAGAGACAAATATGATGGGCTTGACTGTGTTGTGCAGACATTTGCTGAACAGACTGAAGTGGAAATAAACCTTCTCCATCTGCATGGGCCATCTCAATCTTTCCATTATCCAAGTATCAAGTGATCTACTGATAATATTTAAAACGTAAACCTTCAGCTGGACTTCGGCCAAACACCAAGCACTGAAACGACATATGCGCTGAATGTCCACAAAGTGCAAGCAGCTGCAATATTTAGCACTGGAAATGCAGAATATCTAGCTATACATGAAACTCATAGGACAGTGAATTTTGATTTGTCAGAACTCTGAAGTTCTGTTTTTTGCATTACAAGTGATAAATTCTCTAACCATCAAAGACTTCATTTAAAACGTAAACCTTCATCTACAGTGCGATTCGTGCCCTTGGGTGACCATTTAAAATATCATAACAAATAAACTGTTGGAGTGCTCACTCTGAAATTTTCATCAACTATTTAGAACAGTGAGGTGATCAATCTTTTAATGGAAAAGTACATAAAATTAATGGAGTACAAAGTGAACCTATCAGGTTACTAGGTTACAGATGCACACATTTTTACTGAAAATAACTATTACTAATAACCTTGTCCAAATAGAGCATTCACTCCGCTTTCGTTTGGTATCTCAGTTTTGTTTTTGGGTGCAACAGGGTCTGAAATATATCAGTTTAAACCTAGTCCGGTCAGGGTAAAAAAAGCCATTTGAGTCGAGGTTCAATGATCCGTATCTCAGAAGGCGGTTGACCCAGAAATCTAGTTTTGGTTTTGACGCCTTTCATTTGGCTCTACAGGCTTGCCAAATTTAATCAAAATCGGAGATCATCATGCAAAATTGTATTCAAAGCTGTTGATTTGACCTGAACTGACTCGTGTACAAGGTGAACATTTACATCGTCAGAAACAAAGAAGCACGTGGCAATATTACATAAAAGATTTGAAGCGCCCTGTTTTACAATGTTGCGAAAATTTACCCTGACCTTTCGCAAAACGTGCATTCGCAAATCATTGTGAACTAATAAGACAATGTGGCAATGCGCAAAACAGAATTTAAAAGAAAGATCGAGCTACAGCTCGGACAATGCCAACACAGAAGCGCGAACAAAATGAGCAAACAGATATTAAAAAATGATAAACAATCTCAGCGGATCTTATAATTATTGCATCAAAGAATATTTCAAGTGTCAGTGGTTTTACCAGATTTCAATTTTTCGTTGGAAAATTTGCCAGATTTTAATTTTAACAAGTTTCAGAACGACCACAACTCGTCGGATTTTAGGAGGAAAAGGAAGTCAAATACTCTCGACTCTCGAGCCACTGGGGCTTTCAGCAATGGTCAAATAAACTTATAGCGCATGAATTACTGTACGTTTGACACGCAACAAAAAATTTATTTATTTATTTAACAATTTAAAGAAACTTACCGCGATAGAGTCCAGTCCAAAAAATTAGTGGTGATAAAATGAACATGAACTGCAATTTAATTTCCCGCATGCAGACGCAATATTTAACTTATACTTCTAAAGATTACCACTTAGGCCTATTGTAGTGATGATGATTGCATATGCGTAAGCAACTATGTATTAGAATTATTAGATATTACAGAATGGAATTTTCGAAAGCTGCATATAATAAACAGCGTAGACAATTGTTATCTGAAAGGGGATAATTTATTTCATGGCGCGGCTTAGACCTACGTCTTGAAATTCATCATAACTATTCTTATGGCCTATGTCTGATTATGTCTCTTTTGCCCACAAAATGACATTGCACCCATTGCCTTCTCATGTCTAACCGATATATAAGATTATAGTCGCGTCCTGGATATTACTTGCTAAGTACTGTTATATTTTTAACCACTCGTTGTGGAATTGTTTTTTTTACCATGGCTGCCCAGCTTATTATTGGTTATTGTCTCATTGCCGTCTGCTTTGTACCAACATTTGATATCACTAGTTGTGGTCATTGCCTATGGCCAGCAACTCTTAGCCTGCATTCATTCATGGATTGAATTAGCATTATTTTGTTATGCTTCACCAATGTACATGTCTTATCTCTCCTTTTCTCTCTACATTAATTCTACTTGATTTCCCTTCTGCCTATATTGCCTAATAACAACTACACTCTTCTGTCACCACCATCTTGATATAAACTCCTGTTAGCGGTTGCCCAGGTTTAGCGGGATCACTTCCTTTCTGGGTGACCCTTTCTTAGTGATCTTTTACCTCACAGATCATATAATTATTAGCTCCTTATTTCACTGCACACTCTTATTATATATATTTTTGGCTGTATTGATTCGTTGTTCACTCTGAATAAACAAGATTTGATTTGATTTGATCAGCGATTTTCTAAAATTTGGAATTGTAGATTGGACCCACTAACCCGCCAAGGTTTCATGGAAAGATGCTGCACTGGATTATGCGCCCTGTTTGTTGTTTGCTTCTAACAAATTTTCGAAAATTGTAAACTATTTATTTATATAATATGACATTCTAATTTCTTCAATGATACTGATAGGCCTACTTGCCGTTTCACTTTGTATGTTTTTCAGTGCTCAATGTGTAAGATATTTACTTATTTACTTACTTTAATCAATATGCACTGTTAGTGATGGAGTCATTTAAAATCAATTTTCAAATAGGCCTACCTCCATTTGGTCTGCCATTGTGTTTTTAACACTTGGAGTGCTGAAAAACTAAGTGCTGACAAACAATAATAATTAGAAATTAATTCGGCGGTTAGGCCCATTAACCTAGCAGATAGGCCAGTAATATATTGTGATGAATCTCGTTGTAAACTATTCAGACCTGTTTAGAACTTTTGCTCGTGTAGCCTACTCTTTTGCGCAAAGCCTACAATGATCTTATTGAAGTAATAACAATTATTATTATCACTATATCAACCAAAAATTAAATGCATAGTATATTTTTCGCATTTTGTGATTGTAGGCCTACATGCCATAATCTGTTCGCATTTTATGTTCCCGCAGTTGCAAGCGGTTCAATGAAGTACATAATTATATATTATTTTACAGACTAACTTACTTACTATATAGGTCGTTGGATCGATCTCGTAAATTAATAGACCCTCTACTCAATGCAATTATCCCGCTTCAAAGTTGTAATTTTTATTACGATTAAATTAATTGATTGCTAAATTAGCCACGCTGGCCACATAGTGCAAGAAATATACAGTATAATGCAAATTTTGCAATTAAAATTGACACAAAATGTAATTTTCATAAAATGCGATTTTATAGGCGCGTGCCACAGTGTATAATGCACTTTGCCTTTGGGCGCGTGCACAGGCCTTGCGTAGATTCCACCAATTTAATTTCGTTGTTACTCCAGCTATGGCATAGGCGCCGCCGCTTGACTCGAGTAACTACAGCCTATAGCTACTTTCGTTGTTACTCCAGCTATGGCATAGGCGCCGCCGCTTGACTCGAGTAACTACAGCCTATAGCTACTTTCGTTGTTACTCCAGCTATGGCATAGGCGCCGCCGCTTGACTCGAGTAAATACGGCCTATAGCTACTTCCATTGTTACTCCAGCTATGGCATAGGCGGTGCCTCTTGACTGCAGCAACTATACGGCTTAGGCCATATGAATACGTTCATAGCTAATCTTGCGTCGCATTTTAAGCAATGTTTCATAGCCAGCGCAGCTGATGGACAAGATAGACAGACAACTGCCTTGCTAGAAAAGCTTAGCGAATAGATATTTTAAGTGTGCCAAGCAACTAGGAATTTTTAGCAGAATTACCACAGTGCAACTTACTTCGTACAGCTAAAATTTGGCGACTGAACTATATTTTTACTTATGATAGCAATTTTAGAGAGGTCAATAAACTTAATTATAATAACTAAGAAATTCATAGAAGATACAACTCTGCAAGATTTAGAGTGTAGAGTAATTAATTATTTTTAAACTTCAAGAGCTCTATAGATAGTTGCTGTAAGTCTACTGTAATAGTAATTATGTAGTTGAAAGTACAGTATTTGTATGCGCACTTGTTATAGCGCTCCTTCAAGCTCACTCTGCTCAGAGGTGCTCCCGAATACAGAGCGGACACTGCATCGTAGTTTCACGCCGAAGCAGTATAACTATAGAGTTCGAACATGGCGCTTCCAGATGGATGAACTCAAGTTATTACAGGAGACGAACTTGACTGTCGACAGCCATTTAAGGTGTCCATCACGTCCCACTGCTCAATTTGCCATCGCCATCTGCTGAATGGAAGGTTGAGTGGACAACATCTCTTGACTTGAAACGCACAGTAGTCCGCGTACATGTAAGCTCTGAATAGGACAGGGATCTGCATATCTGCATATCTGCATATCTGTATATCTGCATATCTGCATGGTCTTGATGAGGACGACGTATAATGCATAGCAAAACCTGCAGCTAAGACGTCGTTGATGACGTGCATTATGACGAACTCGATGACGATGACGACGATGACGATGATGATATTCGTCACATTTGTATTCGGCAAGAGGAGACGACGGACACGGCATCGGATTAGGTGGCAGCGGTGGCGGTGGTGGTAGCGGCGGTGGTGTGAAGCAGCAGTGGTGGCGGCGGCGGCAGGCTCTATTCTGTCCATTAGCCTAATAAATGCGTTCCTTCAGACATTGCTTGTGCTCCTCCCTCTTCTTCCTCCTCCTCCTCCTCCTCCTCATCCTCCTCCTTATCCTCCTCGCCTCTTCCTACTCCTCCTCTCTTCCTCCTCCTCTTTTCTCGTCGTCCTCATCCTCCATCTTCCATTCTCCTCCTCTTCCTCCTCTTCCTCCTCTTCCTCTTCCTCCTCTTCCTCCTCCTTCTCCTCCTTCTTCTCCTCCTCCTCCTTCTCCTTCTCTCCTCCTCCTTCTTTTCCACATCCTCCTTATTCTCCTCTCCTCTTACTCCACCTCCTCTTCCTTTTCTCCTCTTCCTTTTCCTCCTCTTCTCCTCCTCCTCCTCTCCTCCTTCTTCTCCTCTTTCTCTTCTTCTCCTCCTCCTCCTCTTCCTTCTCCTTCTCCTCTCTTCCTCCTCCACTTCCTCCTCCTCCTCCTCCTCTTTCTCTTCATCCTTCTCCTCCTCATTATCATCCCCTCCTTCTCCTCCTCCTTCTCCTCCTCCTCCTCATCTTCCTCCCCTCCTCCTCTCCTCTTCCTCCACTTCCTCCTCCTCCTCCTCCTCTTCCTCTTCATCCTTCTCCTCCTCTTCTCCTCATCCTCCTCCTCCTACTCTCCTTTTTCTTCTTCTCCTCCTTCTTCCTCCTCCTATCCTCTTCCTCCTCCTCCTCCTCCTCCTCCTCCTCCTCCTCCTAAGCCTCCTCCTGCTACTTCCTTCTTCCTCGTCCTCGTGCATGTACTCCGATTCGCCGAGTCATCCTTTTTCCCCTCCTTTCTCCTCGTCTTCCTCTCCTCCTCTTCTCCTCCACCTCCTCCTCTTCCTCCTCCTCTCCTTCTCCTCTTCCTGCTCCTTCCTCCTCCTCCTCTTCGTGCATGTGCTCCGATTCGCCGAGTCATCCTCTGTCCGTATTGATTCGCGTGTCCATGTGTCGCGATGCTAACACATCGTCGTCTGGCCAAAGCGGGGAGGGGGTGCGTGGGGGAGGGAGCGGCGGCGGCAGCGCTAGATTAAGTGGTTTTGAAAATCAGTTTTCCTTTTATCACACGTCTGCTCATTATTTTCGATTGGTTCGCGACTGATTTTCCCTCGCAAAGCAACGTGATGGTCGTATTCTGCCGCGACTCGCCGTTTGGAATCTTAATTGTAAAGAGCCTTGATTTCTTGGCGAGCTTATTGTGAAGAGATATGTTTTGGCGATGATGACGACGTGGTGTTATTTTGCACGCTTATGAAGTGATTAGTCCACACTTTGATTCCATGGTGCTATTTTGCATGCTTGTGAAGTGATTAGTTAGTCTACACGTTGATTCCATGGTGCTGTTTTGCACGCTTATGAAGTGATTAGTCCACACGTTGATTCCATGGTGCTATTTTTGCATGCTTGTGAAGTGATTAGTCTACACGTTGATTCCATGGTGTCATTTTGCATGCTTGTGAAGGTGAAATGCATTAGCAGTTTTGTTTATAGGCCTATATATAGGACTAACAGATGTTAGCTGTGCTGTGCAGACAGAGACGGAAGAAAATAGTTTTGTGTAAGCTGAATATAATATTGGGGTTAATGAATCAAACCTTAAGCAATGATGAAACATGTCGCATATGAGGTTAAACGTTTTACGGATCGTATACACATATTATTATTTAGCGAGCACTTTCTACAAAGAATCTGATACATGCATATGCACAAGCATACGCAGCGCACATCCATGCATACAGACATGCATGCTACGTTGCGTACACACGTTGACGTATGTATGTATGTATGTATGTATGTATGTATGTATGTATGTATGTATGTATGTATGTATGTATGTATGTATGTATGTATGTATGTATGTATGTATGTATGTATGTATGTATGTATGTATGTATGTATGTATGTATGTATGTATGTATGTATGTATGTATGTATGTATGTATGTATGTATGTATGTATGTATGTATGTATGTATGTATGTATGTATGTATTTATGTATGTATGTATGTATGTATGTACTATGTATGTATGTATGTATGTATGTATGTATGTATGTATGTATGTATGTATGTATGTATGTATGTATGTATGTATGTATGTATGTATGTATGTATGTATGTATGTATGTATGTATGTATGTATGTATGTATGTATGTATGTATACGTACGTATGTATGCATGCATGCATGCATGTTCGTATGTAGGCTATAGATTGAATATTCGTGACTTTTGGGTTTAATATTCGTAAATATTCGTGAATATTAGGATTTTTTAATATTCGTAAATATTCGCAAATATTCGTTAACGAATTAAGATGAACGATCGAAACCGCAATGTTACTCGGTATAGTAATCAGTTAAGTTTCTGTATACATATCCCTATGACATTCACTCGCATCCATGCAGGGCAAGGCTGAATGCTTAATATGCTGAGATCGGGATACTTTTTGCTTGTAATCTGGCACTATTATTTACTGCGTTGGCATTTATATTTACTCATCTTGCTACACTGATATAAAACTACTTTATCAATTTGCAGTTACTATATATTATATGCAATTAAAGTTTATTTATAACGTAGCCTATGTTACTATTTCTGCTACTTGCCAACTGCCATTGGTGGCTCTGTCTCTTTTCAGGAGTCAGCTAAAGTGACTAACATTTAGGTAAGCTTATCGAATATGATATGAATGCCGCATGGCCACATTGACCAGACTCAGCAGAGACATTGACGTTTTTAACAATAAAATTAATCTACTAATGTTATTGTCACTTACTGATGTAGGCCTATGCGTAGGTTAACTCAATTTTGTACAATTCATTCAGTAAAAGTTAAACATTTTCATAAATAACAAAATAGGAATTAAGAATTAAAAATTTCTTGAAAGAACATAAAATTTTACGAATATAATATTCGTTGGCAGTTTTAATATTCGTTAATATTCGTGAATATTTGAAAATCTTAATATTCATAATATTCGAATACTCAATCTATGATGTAGGCTATGTATATATTATGTATGCATGCATGCATGTATGAATCTACGCGCGTATGCTTGTATACACCAAAGGTAGAAATTATAGTCTGGAGACATGATTGTGAACAAGTGGATCTGATGTAACATCCCTAAGACTGCAGCTGACAAGATACTTAGAAAGATGAAATGGCGCTGCGCCGAACGCGAGGAAAGAAACACCGGTGAAGAAAAAAAGAGAAAAGAGAACAAATGAAGTGGAAGTGGACAGGCCATTATACCTTGCGCCTATATATTCTCTTCCGTATAGAATGTGCCTGAAGGAAGAATTGTAGCAAGAAATTCGTAAGAGGTTCAAGGACTATGCGTGCGCTCGCACTGGATGATGGAGAGAGCAAGCAGAGATGGATAAACCAAACAAGTCTATTCAGAAGGTATAAAAAACTCCGCAAAACCGTGAATAGTGGCTTCGCTGCATTCTTGGCGGCAGAACAATGTAAAATAAGAGTATGTTGGTCAAAGCATATTATACCGAACTGGACAAGAGTCACGATTTGTCAAAATCTTGCCGAAGTTCACGTTCTTTTTCCGATAACCGAATTTTCAGATTGCCGACGCTCATTTTCTATAGCAATACTTGCACTTTGTATTGACCATGCAGGACCGTTTTTGCATTGCCACAAAATAATAGAACATTTAGCGCTGTATTGCGCTATAATAAAATAGGTTTATTGTTGTGTCATCCATCTGGCCCTCTATACGGGTTCGAATATAAATAGACTGACTAAAATATTTTCCTGAACTTTTCAATCATATATAGACCCTCTACGTACATGTATAGGGTCCAAATAAATTATGTTCGTAACATACCATATGTGCATGCATGTATAACACTGTATTATGCAGATAATATAGACCCCTATATATAATGCATTTCTTGCTAAAACGGTTAGAATTCGATGTTTGGAACATAGCATGCAGGACTTAAACAACAGATATACACGGTAATATCTGTTGTTGGTGTTTTGCTAGATACTCAAAACACTGCACACATGGCATTCATACACATGCTAGGCTGCAGTCGTGCGTATAAAAACGATATGGCTGGTTTTGGGGCATTGGGTTTTGCAGGCACCTGCAGCAGCCTGAACCGCTTGCGTGCATGGCTGGGTATGACCTATCAAACTCAACCCCAATACATCAAGAAGCAGCAAAGGGGAAGATAATAATGTCTGTGACGACCGCGTGTGCAAGTCTTATCGACCGACGTCACGCCGACCAGATTTGTCGTGAATTATTCTGACTCAGAGGCGGATGCTGATGCTGATGCTGATGCTGCTGCTGATGCTGATGCTGCTACAGTCAGTAAGAGGGCTTTTGTATAAAGGATTTCGTCTTGTTCGGAAGTGTACTGCTGCTGGTCTATTTACATTACATTGTGTATTGCACCACCGTCTTTATCAGCAGCAAAGTTCAATCGATTTCATTTAAAGTTTGATCGCACATTTCAAACATCCATGTTCGACATGTTCAAAATGTTTAACATTTTAATTCCTCCACTTGTCTCACAATGTAGGACAGGACGAGTGGAGGATATACCTGCATGAGGTGCAGGTCTATACGGGAAGGACTAAGTACTAAGTAAGCAGGTATATGCTTCTACAAGGATCTCTGGTTGCTTTGCAATGCAAGATATCGTTGAATTGCCATGCAGTTGGTTAAGCATGCATGTGCTCGTTCAATTGCGTAATCATATAGTTGAAATTAAATCAATCCCTCAGCACCAACTGTCACACCTTCCTACCTTCAGTCATTACTAACTCCTTACATTCCTCCTCGTTGCTTGCGTTCATCGGGTACAAATCGTTTAGCTGAACCTTGATGCAAAACAGTTACCCATTTGCTCGCGTGCATTCCATGCCTCTGCACCCAGGGAATGGAATCGGCTTTCGCTCTCTCTCTTTCTCTCTGTCTCTGTCTCTGTCTCTCTCACACTGTCTCTCTCTCTTTCTCTCTTAAGCTCAATTACACTTCTTTCCTTCAAAAAGCGGCTCAAAACTCACTACTTCTCCTTGGCTTTCAAGCACATTAACCTCTATAGAGGCATATTCCTCTGGCGGCTGACCTTGCAGGCTTGCATTTAATAATAATAATAATAATAATAATAATAATAATAATAATAATAATAATAATAATAATAATAATAATAATAATAATAATAATAATAATGGCTATCTTTGGCGTAGGCTGACCGCCAAATGCGCAAACGCTTATGCTGCACCGAAGGTTGCGACATATTTGTCACCAAGGCAGGTGGGAGTGGGTGTGGCCGGAGGCTGCGAGGCAGCAGCGCACGCCGCAAGGCGCTTCTTGGACAACATGGATAATGACTCTATGCTGGTGAAATTAGACTTTTCAAATGCTTTTAATAGCCTTTACAGAGATCAGATGCTGAACTCTGCTTTTGCAATTCTCCCCGAGCTCGCATCTTTTTGCCACTTGGCCTATGCCGAACCTTCGAGCCTGAAATACGGCACATTCAGTCTTCTCTCCCAGGTCGGTCCTCAACAAGGCGACCCCTTGGGACCGTTACTCTTCTGTTTGCCTCTCCAACCCATCTTGGCGGAATTGGCATCACCTCTCACGCTAGGTTACCTAGATGACCTCACTCTGGGTGGGAAGGCGCAAGTAGTTGCTGATGATGTTAAACTACTGGAGCTGAAATGCCGGGATTTAGGTCTTGAATTTAACCGTTCAAAATGTGAGGTGATTTCGCATGATCCTGGTCTCGCAGCGGATCATCACGCTTTGGACTTCTTCACATACACTAGCCCTCAAATGGCATCGCTTTTGGGTGCACCGCTGTCCACGCTTGGTGCGCTGGAAAAGGCCTTGGAGGAGCGAACGACAGAGCTCAGGCGGGCGCTCACAAGACTGCAGGATATTGGAAGACACGACGCCCTTACCCTGTTGAGATACTCGTTCAATTCATCGCGACTTCTCTATACATTACGTTGCTGCCCCTGTGCGGACCACCCGGGCCTGGCGCTTTTCGACGCGATCCTACATTCGGGACTAACCGAGATCTTAAATCTGTCCCTGTCAGAGGATCAGTGGCTTCAAGCCTCATTGCCAATCAAAGATGGTGGACTGGGCATTCGATCTGTAACCTTGCTGGCATTACCCGCCTTTCTGGCTTCCGCCGCAGGTACACTTCCGCTCCAGTCAATCATGCTAGGTGAGCCATTCCCTGCCGATCCAAAACATGGAGAGATGTTGTCCCGCTGGCTAACGGCCAGTTCGGTGCAGCTTCCTGACAGCAGTGTTGTCCACAGGCAATCATCTTGGGAAAAACCACTGACAGATAAGATCGTATCTGACTTGCACACCAGGCTTCAGGACCCACTCCATCAAGCGCGTCTCAGAGCTGTCTCTGCCCCGCACGCGGGAGATTGGTTGCTTGCTCTCCCTATAACCTCGTGCGGGCTCAGACTCGACGACGAGTCAGTCAGAGTAGCAGTTGGTCTCCGGCTGGGGGTTCCCCTCTGTGAACCGCACAGATGCCCTTGCGGCTCTGCCGTGGCCGCTGACGGCCTGCACGGGCTCTCCTGCTCTTTGGGTCCAGGTCGTTCATCCAGACATGCGACCTTGAACGATATTGTCTTCCGAGGTTTGACCCGGGCTGGCTTCCCTTCCACTAAGGAACCCGTTGGCCTGTCAAGGGCTGACGGCAAGAGACCTGATGGTCTCACTCTGATTCCGTGGCGTGCTGGTCGCTGCCTCATTTGGGATGCGACCGTGACCGACACCTCAGCCGTTTCTTATCTACCCGACACTTCTCAGACGGTGGGTGCGGCGGCCAAGAGAGCAGCGGCCCTCAAACACACAAAGTACAGCCAATTGTCTGAAACTCACCTTTTTATTCCACTGGCATTCGAAACCCTAGGCCCAATCAACAACGAGGGCTTGACTTTCCTCTCTGCTTTGGGACAAAGCATAAGCACTGCAACTGGGGACGTCCGCGAAACGTCTTATTTGTTTCAACGCCTTTCGCTAACGATTCAGCGCTTCAACTATGTCGCTTTTAGGGGTACTTTCTCCAACTAGGACCTTCTTGACGATTAGGGTCCATTCCAGACAAATTTGCTTTTATCGAGAGAGTTGAAGTCCCCGAGGGATCATGTTTACCTCGGGGCAAAAAAAAATTTAAAAAAAATTTAAAAAAAAAAAATAATAATAATAATAATAATAATAATAATAATAATAATTGAACTTCTGTTGCTGATAAAAAAAAAGTAGAGTAACATAGTGTAAACTTTAAAGTATATTATTTTGGTAGTTCGCACATATTTTCCATCGATGTAAATGCTTCAACACTTTTTAGAATATATTCCTCAGTAGTTTGTCCTTTCAGAGGGTCCATAGACCTATAAATTGACAAATGCAGTACTATACTTTGTCCCAAAACACTGGTGCTGCTATTGATGATTATGTTACGATGTTGCCAATTAATTACCCAAAGAACAGTTGAAATTTTCTGGTGAATGGTCATGACTCATTAGATCTATGTATACCAAATGTCTCAAAAAATACGAATTCGCTAACACACAAACAGCGACATTTGTAAACCGGCAATGTGTGATTATATAGTACTTTATTGTAATTTTTGTTCAATGTGAAAAGAGAAAATGTATTAATTTGGAAAGTGCATGGACGTTTCAACTCATTGATTAGATCTATTGATTCTTCTCCGGAGTGAAGAAATATCTCAGTCATTCATGCCTATGGCGTCATTCTGAGCAATATTAATTGATATTGATTTTGATATTGATATTGATATTGATCTATAAAGTGCATGATTAGATAGAGACTGAACGAATATAACAAATGCCTCTTCACAATAATCTCCGGTTATACTCTGAGGAGTGAGAACTAGAAGGCATTTTGTACAATTTCACCTTACTAAAATGTAAAATGTTCATGATTTTCTCACCTTCTGAGCAATATTCAAGACTTTCGAGCAAATAATTATGTGGCATTGTAGCATATATAACAATAATATTAGAATCACGATTTGATGAGCACTGCTTGAGCAGTCTTCCACTGAATTTGTACTTTTATTCACGCCGCAACTTTTGAAACAGAGGGACCAACCACAGCAAACGACCGATGTTGGGAAAGAGCATGCATACAGTCGTGTGACATTGAAACACTACAGCGTTATGCGGTCTTTTGTGGAGCAATGATATTGAATCATGGGCTCATTTGTAGGCGTTTAGGAATGTTTTGCTCTGCTGATCTTGTTGCAGGTATACAACGATATACAACTAAGATTCACATCATGGAAAGTCATGTGTTTGGCTGTCTGCCTGTTTGCATATTATTGCATCACGTCTTCTGTAGGCCTACATTAAACATAGGCCTACATGTCTGTGTTCATACTGTATACCTCAGTGTATAACCTACATGTAAATACTGTATAGGCCTATGTCTGCTTTGGTGTAAGGTTTTATGTATAAATTTAAGCATGCAAGTGTCTGTCTGCATGCATGTGTGTCTATGTGTCTGAACATGTACACTGTGTCCCAATAAATCGGGCACCCTTTTTATAATGTGAATAAAACTGGTAAATGTTCATCGATTGTGAAAATTTTTAAACTGTTTTCATCCTGAGATAACTATCTACAAATTGGTAATTTATGAATGGCCCTCGCTCAAAAATTACGTCATAATGACGTCGTTAATTTACATATCGAAACCAATTTTCGACAAAAATCGTTAGAGAATGGCGATAACATTTGAATTCTCTGATGCAAATGACGTAATTGTGACGTCAATATTTACGCCAGAAACTTCATATTTGAATCAGTGCAAGGTAATTATCTCAGGATAAAAACAGTTTTGAAATTTTGGAAATCGATTGAGATTTACCTGTTTTATTCACATTATAAAAAGGGTGCCCGATTTATTGGGACACAGTGTATACTCTATACAGACTCACGTCTGTGTGTCCACGTGTGTGTGTCTGCGTGTGTGCGTCCATCTCTGAATAGGGTGTGTGCGTGCATGCATGTAGTGTATTTCTGACCCGAATCGAGCGTTCAATGCCGTTCGCGATCCGCCGGTGTGGCATATTCTCCGCTGTTGTCAAGTGGCCACCTCGCTCTGACCTGAGATATTGGCAGACCATAATGGAATTTGATAAACAATTGTCGATCGCTATAGATCTCCGTTCGGTTCGACTGGTCGCTCGGTCGGTCGGTCGGCAGTCCTCCTCCTCCTCCTCCTCGACTTCCTCCTCCTCCTCAGTCCTCCTCCTCCTTTTCTTCCTCCTCGTCCTCCTCCTCCTCGTCCTCCTCCTTCTCCTCCTCCTCCTCTTCCTCCTCGTCCTCCTCCTCCTCGTCCTCCTCCTCCTTCTCCTCCTCCTCCTCTTCCTCCTCGTCCTCCTGCTCCTCCTGCTCCTCCTGCTCCTCCTGCTCCTCCTCTTCCTCCTCCTCCTCCTCCTCCTCCTCCCAATCCTGTCAAAACCATGTTCCGAACGAAAGTTATGTAATCTATTTCATCCGACGCGGTAGAGAGAATCATCCGTGATCAATGCAATTGAGAGCTGCTGCTGCTGCTGCTGATGCTGCTACTGATGCTGCTGATGCTGATGCTGATGCTGATGCTGTTGGTGCTGCTGCTTCCGTCGATATTATTTTCTGCGACGACGAAACGTAATCGATCTCGCGGCAGATCGGAAAAGAACGGGTCGCAGCTGCCGAAGTGCATTTCAATTGGCTTAATACACAGAGTTCAATCAATTTGTTGGGGGGGGGGGGGTTGGGGGGGGGGGGTGAATGGGTCGGTGTATTTGCTGGAAACGACGGGGCCTGAACAAACACGTCGTTTCTCCGGCTGCAGCAGCAGATCTCTCTCGATGGCGGGAGCACGATTCTGCAGCATCGGTCGACGACGACGATGAGGCCACGACGATGTATGTGCCGAGAATAACTGTTTAGATTCGATTTGCCTTTGCATGCAGATCTATGCCAATACTGACGATTCGTCGATGGCCAAAACGATTGCTGAGTGAACCAGCGGTCTGTCTGTCTGTCTGTATGTCTGCCTGTATGTCTGCCTGTCTCTCTCTGTTTGTCTCGTGCTCTGGTACATAGGTCAACTAACAATTCACTGGAATAGACAATGAATACGTGATTATTTTTATAGGCGGCATTCGTAATCGATGTTCTGGAGAGATCTTCATTGAAGATTTGAAAACTCTGGTTTGATTGTATAGGCTACTCTTTGTTGTGTTTTGACAACTGTTGTTCCAGCAACGCCATCTTCAATGTCATTGCATTTATTACTCATGGCTTGCCGTTCAATTAATTAATTCAGAGAATTTATGTAGCACTCTTTCAAGAGATCTACTCAGAAAAGTAAGTAAGTAAGTAAGTATATTCTTTATTTCTTAACCAGCTGCCAAACAGCACTCTGGTGAACAAGTATCACATACAGATTTAACATAAAAAAACATAAAAATTATTAAAACTAAACAAACTAATTAATTAATATGTAAATAACATTCTAGTTATAAATGTCTTCCTCATTTGATTGTCTGCTCGTGGAAGTACCCGATCATGGTGTCTGGGGCGCAGGTTATAACCCGTTTGTTTCGCTGGTGGAAGCAACTCGTGGAGGACATGGCCTGGTCTTGTCAGAACCGCCGAAAACAAACTGTTATCAGCATGGCGACAGAGTTCTTCAAATGTTGGAGTATCACCCGGAATATAATGCTGGCGAAGAAGTCTATTCATTATGGCTTGGAGCCTGCCCCTTTCATGCTGCCTAGCATACCCCCACCATGCAGGAGCTGCATAAAGCAGACGAGACAGCGTAGTAGCCCGTACCACATCATGGAGCTTAAGGCCAGCTAGACCATGAGCAGCGAGCACACGTAAGGCATAAAGAGACTGCCTGGCCCTGCAACATATCTTATCAATGTGCATGTCAAAACTAAGATCATCAGACAACATCACACCAAGAACCTTTAAGTTTCGAACCCTAGTTAAACCTGGTGTTTCTGTTGGATCGGTCCCTCCCCCTGCACACCCCCTAGGTCTTCTGACAATCATTTCATATGTCTTATTGCAGTTTATCTTAAGGTTACATGTAACCGACCATTGCGTAACATTATCCAGTTCAGCTGGGATAGTAGCACTATTTGATGCTGGAATCAACAGATAAGTATCATCCGCATATTTTTGTATTCTGTTTCCTGAATGGCATGGCCTAAACTTGGATATTGTTATTATAAAGTCAATTGGTCCTAACCCCGAACCCTGTACAATGCTACAGTTTATTTTTATGGTGAAGGAAATGTTTCCATTAAAATTGGTTGCATGACTCCGATCTTCTAGGAAAGCAATAATCCAATTATAGACGTTGTCCGGGATGGGCATCTCAGCCAGTTGCTCCGCCAGGTAAGAATGCCGCACTGTATCGAACGCTTTGCTGAAATCCAGTGCAATTAGATGTACATACTGACTCTCATTCAGCATCTCAGTAATGTTAGTAGTTAGTGACACTAGGGCGGCTGTAGTGGATCCGGTCGGTCGAAATGCATATTGGTCTTTGAAGTCCTGGTTAAGCTGGGGGTCAATCAAAATTGGATGGAAGAATCGATGTACAATGTATTTTTCCAACAATCGACATAAGATACTCGTCACCGAGATAGGGCGGTAGTCACTAGCCTCCTTCGGATGCTTGACCTTCGGCACCGGAGTGATGATGCTGGTTTTCCACTGCGGAGGGACGTAAGAGAAGATGACCGATGTGTTGAAAAGGTACGCCACCGGTTCGGCTATCATCGGAGCGATCTGCACAAGAAACCATGATGGTAGGCCGTCGGGGCCCGCAGCTGTTTTTCCAATTGACTCAAGCAGCTTACAAGTTGTTATAGAATCTATCACCGTCTTAGTTGAGTCCACAACCGTTGCTTTTAAATGTGGCGGTGTATACTGTTTGTCCCATGATATTTCAGCGAAGTGCTCATTTAACGAGGTGGCAGTGACTCCTCTCATCGGTGTCTGGGCTACACGTCGGCCATCACCCCTCAGTCGATTTACCTCAGTCCATAAGTTCCGCGATCCCAAAGCCCGGCCACAACTAAAATAAGATTCGCGAACGCGTTATTAAATCTGTTATTAAATCGCTCGAATCTGCTAAGAAATATGCGGCAATGCGTCACGCTCTGTGATGCATCATAATTCATCCATCCAATCATTCATTCTCCTCCTCATCATCATCATCTGAAGACTGTTTCTGATGCGGCATCTTCTTGTCTATGCAGTTCGTCTTGGTTTCAACGGGTGAAGGCTGAAAGGCTGGCACGCGCGCGGCAGATAGAGATAGAAAGACAGAAACAGAGACAGAAAAACACATAGACACATAGAGAGCGAGAGAGACTTATGCATTATTCCGCCTTAATTCCCCGCTATATACATTCATGTCCTTTTTCGAGACATCAGATGAAACAAACGGAACCGAAACGACTGTAATATAATTATTATCTGGATTGATATAAAAAGGAAAGTTCGCTTTCATTCACGCAATGTAGCCTAACGAGATGGTTCAAGGACATTATTATTATTATATCTGTATTCGGAATTATGTGGTCAGATCATAACCGCATCGCTTTGTCGGACCACCATATAATTATAGTTTGTTGATTCCAGGATTTATTTGCTATCACTTCTTATTGATGAATTCATGAATAGCACCAACTTTTCAGATCTGTCTGTCTGTACAGTGTACATGTATGTCTGTCTCTTACTCTATGTGTCTCTGTGTTTTTCTGTCTCTGTTTATGTATGTCTATCTCTATCTACATGTGCATCTGTCTGTCTGTCTGTATGTCTGTCTGTCTGTCTCTCTGTGTGTCTCTGTGTTTTTCTGTCTCTGTTTCTGTCTGTTTATCTCTATCTACATGTGCATCCCTCTCTCACTATCTCTCTCTCTAGCTGTCCCTGTTTCTATCTATCTGTCTCTCTGTGCCTGTCTTTTTCTCTTTGTCTCTGTGTCTCTATCTATCTATCTGTCTTTGTCTCTATCTGTCTGTCTCTGTCTCTCTGTGTATGTGTGTGTCCCTTTCTCTCTGTCTCTTTGTTTGCCTACGTCTTTGTATGTGTAGGGCCGATGTCTCTGTCTTGCTGTCTCTCTGTT
Organism: Lumbricus rubellus; assembly: GCA_945859605.1. Taxonomy (NCBI): domain Eukaryota; kingdom Metazoa; phylum Annelida; class Clitellata; order Crassiclitellata; family Lumbricidae; genus Lumbricus; species Lumbricus rubellus. The sequence goes on from OX243817.1 coordinate 24,174,972, forward strand.
TCTCTGCCTGTCTCTGTCTCTCTGCGCATATACATGTATGTGTGTCCCTGTATCGCAATGTCTCTGTCTCTTTATGCGGACTATAGTCTGCAATGGTGTTGACCTGATTGTGAGGTTGGTTCTTGTATCGCCATCGGTTAACTCCGTGGTCATTGTAAACAATGGCTCTATATAAATTGCTGGACAAATTGATGGCGCTCATCGATCATTGTTCTCTAATGACTGATTGGTCAAGGTCTCAACGTGATGACCTCCTTGGAATTCACACAAACTCCACCGGGAGCACCGTCAACATGTACAATGTAGGTCATGTGCAATTGTGCATGACACTGTAGGAGTGTAATTATCTATGCTGCATGACGCTATAACATGACAATTATGGCTCAAAAGCAGATGCTAGTAAAAATGCGAATCGGATGAATTGATTCCGTTCAAAACACGAATCCGATTTCCTGCCATGGAGTCCAGTCCGGCAATGGATAAATGCCGTAATGAAATCCATTGAATAGCTGCATGCTATTACGCACTATACTCTGTATTGTGTACATGTATATACAGTGTGTACTATGTATAGGTCTGTAGTCGGCTGGTCGCTTTTGCCAATACTGTTGTACAGTTGTGATCACAATGCATCAATAGAGTGAATGCATCAATAGAGTGAATGCATCAATAGAGTGAATGCATCAATAGAGTGAATGCATCAATAGAGTGAATGCATCAATAGAGTGAATGCATCAATAGAGTGAATGCATCAATAGAGTGAATGCATCAATAGAGTGAATGCATCAATAGAGTGAATGCATCAATAGAGTGAATGCATCAATAGAGTGAATGCATCAATAGAGTGAATGCATCAATAGAGTGAATGCATCAATAGAGTGAATGCATCAATAGAGTGAATGCATCAATAGAGTGAATGTGGGAGCGAGATCAATAGTAATATAATCGATGCTCAATGTTGTTCATTTGACGAAAAACTAACACTAACCATAAAAATAACAACAGTTCCTAATCGACCATATTATGCATACACTGCTAAACTTTTATTTTTCATTCAATTTAAACACTAACAACAGACAACAATTAAGGTCTCGACCGTCTCGTCCAAAATGTTTTCGCCGGATGAACTCATTAATTAATATAGCATTCGAACCAATCATCAGATCACTAGACGAACTAGACCGGTGTTGCGTGACAGATTCGAAACATATTCTTCCTCGGCGGATCTGTTTCAGAACAACTTCACCCCCCTCCCGGAGAGTATATTCTGAAATAAAGTCTCCGGGCGAGAGAATATTTTCTCCATCGACGATATAAAGACTTCAGCGTGAAATCGGCTATTGTAGCATAAAATTTATAGATTAGCATGTTAAACCGTTAGTTTACGTTGCTAAATTATTATTTAACATGGAAATACATACGTTTACATAAGAAAATGTCTTCCAATACATAGTCTCAGCAAGGGGAAAACTTTGTTGGGGGGGGCTTTGTATCATAACACCAGCTGTGTTTCCCCAAGGTTAATAAACTATTGCGCAACACGCAGGCCCCTAGGCCTATAATACATTTTTATTTTAATGTATGGTCGTGTGATCCAGTTTGGCCTGGAAAATAATATGTTGTTTAAGTGCTGACTCAGGACAACAACGACTATGAGACAAGCAGCTACAATCGATGAGTTGTCAATGCAGCTATACAGGAGCACCATGTAGCACACCAGGGGCGGATACAGAAACTTTGCACGGAGGGAGGAGGCAAAATTCTTGGCCTTGGGTGTGGAAAATATTATTTTTCTTTCGTATTTCTTTAGTCATCCAGTCTAGATGTCCTCAAAATATACCATTATACACTGTTCGAAAGCTTGTTGAAACCAAATGGGGGGCACGATACATTGGGCAGTTCTAAATGGGTGGGGGCATGGCCGGATTGGCCCCCTGGATCCGCCCTTGTAGCACACCTGAATATTCAAACCATAGACAGAGCAATGCCACTCCTAAGCATTAAGCCCCCAATGCATGCATCTAAATGCTGCACGTCTGCGACTGAATAGGACGGTTTTGAGCAGTTGTCGATTCATCCCATCATCCGGATTCGATATTCTTCCACTACTATCAGCAGCAGCAGCAGCAGCAGCAGCAGCAGCAGCAGCAGCGATAACGACCTTCAGAAGGAATCTCCATACTTCTTCCCTCCTCCTCGCTGCAGGCATGAAACGACCGGGGGCCGATCGATCACTCCACCTCCCTCCCCATTCCTCCCATACTCCCCCTCACACTGCACTCCCCCTCCCTCCCACTGCACTACGTTCAAGCTATAACGCTGCCTCTCTTTCTGGATGACCGTAAACCCTCGGCCACCGCCACTGGCGACGCCATGCGCCCCGTGACCCTGCTTATCATTGCCCCGCATCCCTCCTTCTTCGTCCTCCGTGTCCACAGCCAACGCTGCCGGTGTCACGAAATAGAGTATCCCCCGTATTAAAAGTATCCCCCAAAATGAGGAAAAGTCGGAAAAAACACTTCCGCGTGCTTTTATTTTTGCAAATTAATTTTCATCTGCTTTGTTTTGAACAATGACACTAACAGGTATGTTTATTCCTACTAGATAATTTGTTTTGCTTTGTTTTTTATAGCACTTAAAACGTTTAAAACACTTTAAAATATTCGGGGACACTAAATAAATTCGAGTTGCCTTTCTCTTGGCATTGCTTAGGTCACTTAAAACAATTAGAGTCACTTTAAATTTTGATTAGAGTATAATTGTTTTAATTATACACATTTTTCAAAATATGGGATAGAATGGTTTATCCCCCAGGATAGTCTAGACCGGGTAATTCCATCCGGGGGGATAGATTAATTCATCCCCCCCCCGGATAGCTTTTGGGGGGGATAATCCTTTTCGTGTCACCGGCGATGCTGCTGCTGCTGCTGCCTTATTTGCCTAAACAAGAAGGCCTGTACGTGCTCGCCACCGCTCGACTTGTAGCAAGAAGTCTAAGTACCAATTCTTTCGGGCGCATGCACTTGTCCGATAAATTCTGCCGCCGCCACCAACGCCGCCACCGCTGCTGCATCGTCCAACTATCTTCGGTGGCGTCGGCGGCGGGCGGCGTAGGCGCTGGTGCTCTGCTTGCCACGCTCGCTCGCTCGCCACGGTCCCTTGTTACCCGCGATATTGATTCTTCATTGGCTCGCTGCTTCCACGTCGTCGATTGTCTTTATGACCGACGTCTGTTCGTCAGATTGCGGGCACTGATCTGTCAACACAGATAGAGAGAGACAGTTTCAAAAATGGCCGCCACCGCCATTGGCGTGGTTCGTGATCCTGCACTGCGTAGATCACGCATCGTGGAGTCCGCTGAGATGGCGCTGAACGCGTGTCGCCGAACCGATAACGATTGCAGCGCCCTCTGGCAGTCTCGGCGTGAAGGAATGTTTTTGTGAGAAGTGGCGGTGCAAAGTGTGCCTTAATTTTTTTGATGTAGGTTATGCTGCTTCGTCGGGAAAAACACACAGACCATCTTGGCGCTGGGGCTGTATACCAAAAATAAATTCTCCAATAAAGAATCATGTCATTGCTGTTGGCCGATGAACCAGATTCAACTTTTGGCAGTGACTGATGTAGCCTTCAGTGTCGTGCTTTGTGAAGAACTTGCTAACCAGTGTTTAATCTAGTCCCCTCTGCTTTTGGATTCAGGGTGGGGGCGAAAATTCAGGTTTCCTGGATGACTGTGGGAAACAATGGAAAGAGAAGAATTGGGGAGAGGGGACACAAGCATTGTTCCGATACGCAGACCAATTGACATAGAAGAATTACGAAGAAAAACGATTATGACTGAGGACAAGATGAGCGCACCAGGAAACATTATAGCAAACTGAAGTCGACTGATCTGAACGGCGCCAGGATTTCAATTTTCTTGGGGGGAGGAGGGGCTGAATCCTCGCGGAGTAAATTTTCATCCGCCAAAAATTCTGACGACCTTTTTTAGTCGTTTGGTCGAAATCTTATGGATACGTCACGTTTTTTAGGGGGGGGGGCTAAACGTGGAAATATTTTTTTTTACATGTAAAAAACCGAATGGCCTTATTTGGGAGGGCGATTAGCTCTCCAACCCCTTCTGGCGCCGCTACTACTCCTTCCTTTAATTAAAGGTTTAAAACCACCATATAATGTTTGGTGTCATTAGGTTAAACTACAGAAATTTCATGCAACGTTGCCACATAAATTTGTTACATGTTCCATGCTTGTAAAAGTTAATTTTTACTTATTCACGTAGGCCTAATGTAAACATAATTACATTATGCAAATATTTTCCAACCGTGAATATATATATATACATATTTTTATATATTTATATACATGTGTGTGTGTATGTGTGCCACAGTGTGTGTGTGTTTGCTTAAATCCTTGGAGAAGATTTGTCACTGTGTATGCGTGCCACAGTGTGTATGTATATATATGTGTGTGTGTATGTGTGTGTGTTGTGTGTATGTGTGTCTGTGTGTTGTGTGTCTGTGTGTGTTGTCTGTGTGTGTGTGTGTGTGTGTGTGTGTGTGTGTCTGTGTCTGTGTGCGTGCGTGCGCGCTCTGCGATGCTTTATTCAACCGCCAAGATTGATTGATTAACAGTTCAGATCAGTCGACTTCAGTTTCCTATAATGTTTCCTGGTGCACCGCTCATCTTGTCCTCAATGCACTCTGCTGATGATCCCAAATCAAGTCTAATATTCTACCCCCACCCACCCCCACTCCCCCACCCCCATGCAACGTTATCAGAGCACAGAATCTCGTCCATGACTTTCGTCCTCAGCTTAAATCCTTGGGGAAGATTTGCTGATTTTCTGTGCTGCTGCTGAGTGGGATGTGAGGATCTGAAATTGATAAGATCACCGAAATTTTAGATCTTTGTCTCTAAGGAGATTATATAATTTTATTTTATTTCATACGATCGATGGTCGTACAGTCAAGATATCGGCTGAGCTGGTTGTGCCTCTGAGTAGATTTCTTTACGGGGCGCTATGTAAATACATTTAATGAATGAATGAATGAATGAATGAGTGAATGAGTGAATTAATGAGTGAATGACTGAATGAATGAATGAATGAGTAAATGAATGAATGAGTAAATGAATGAATGAGTGAGTGATTGAATGAATGAATGAGTAAATGAATGAATGGTGAATGAATGAATGAATGAATGAATGAATGAATGAATGAATGAATGAATGAATGAATGAATGAATGAATGAATGAATGAATGAATGAGTCATGTACTTGGATATAATGAGAAGTGAGCGCAAAGCATGTAGAGTTGTAGACTTTTGTAGAGGGCATGAAACATTTGACGATTATGTGAGAAATATGAATTGCCTTTAATCCTGTGTGATTTCATTTGGAAATTCTTACTTCATGCAGGCCAAGTTTTGGCATTGGTGGTGGGCACATTGAGCACAAGTTGCGAAGCACTATCAAGTTCATTTGACAACAATAATTTGAGATGAGACTTAAAAAAATACTCGTTTTTTAAAAACTTTTTGCGTTATGTTTTTGAATCGTCAAAAAACGGTGAGTGCATGGCCTCACTAAAATTGGTAGCCTATAACTTTTGTTCTGTTTGAAATATTTTGATGAAATCTGTCCATCATGTTCGAAACTCTTACTTCTTGCCATGATATTGGCAAAAACCTTAGGGGGAGGAGTCGATTTGCTTTCTCATCTTGACCTGCATGGCATGCAAGAACGAAATGAATGTAAATGACCAGATTACAAAGTTGCGTTCCCCTTTGAAACCGCATCGAAGAGTGGGAGAGACAGACAGACAGAGACAGAGAGACATAGACAGACACAGAGAGACTGAGAGAGACTGAGAATGAGGCAGAGAAAGAGCGAGAGCGAGAGAGGGACAGAGACAGAAAGAGTGTGGGAGGGAGAGTGAGGTGGAGGGGAGAGAGAGACACAGAGAGAGAGAGAAAGAGGAAGGGAGAGGAAAGAAGGGAGAGAGGGACGGAGAGAGAGACACAGAGAGAGAGAGAAAGAGAGAGAGAGAGAGAGAGAAAGAGGGATGGAGGGAGAGAGGGGAAGGTAACTTAATTTCGACATCCTGGTAGAAAACGCGGTTGAGGCTCCATTATAGCGTTGGATAGACTACTCCCACTATCCCCTCCCCATCCCCTCCCCATCGCTTAAGCGATTCATTCATTCGTTTCGTGGCATGCATTGGCCGACAGGAATGTTGTTCACAAAGGAATGTGATAATGCTAACAGAAAACCTTCTGACATTATTCGAGCTGAACGATGACGCCATTGCAACATTTCGTCCTTTTGGACAGGACTTGACAGGAACAGACCTGAAAAATGGTCCTTAAATGAACGTAGGCCTACAGTAGTTGCATTAGCTCACACACATGCACTCAGATATTCATTCTGACATTTATATAGCGCTCCTTCAAGTAAACAACTACTAAGATATGTAGCATAATAGCACACACACATATATATATATACACATATAGGCTATATATACAATAATATTATATATATCTATACATAGTCTATATGTAGCCTATATGATATTTTGTAGAATTTAATTTTGGTTGAACGGTATTATGACTGATTGTTTCAGTATCCACAAACGTCATCACTTTGAATCTGCATTTGCCATAGTATCATGATAATTGGTTTCAATGCATGATATAGGCTACCAGTGTAAGCTGAAATACCATCGATATCTTCGTCCTCATAGAGCTTGCCATCATAATTTTCAATAATTATAGTTGCTGTAATCATCATTATCTTATAATTATCATGAAAGTTGCACCCTGAGAAATTATGAAATGTCAGACATGTACGTGTGTATAAAACGTAGATCTAAGTGAATACTAAGTCATGTATAGTGTACAAATTGCATATATGGCTGCAAACAGTGCCCAGTGTAATAATTATGTTCATACAAACAGCGTGTAGCACTTTTAATAATCATCGTGCACTAACATTTAATTCATTTCAATTCAATTCGTTACCGGTGCAAATATGTATTAAGCCAATTGTGACAATTAAGCTTATAGGCTGATGATCATTTGCAGGACATGCATGCATACAAATACATCTCCAGCTATAATAATGAGCGATGTACTCCACTGGCTCCCTCCCCGCAAAGCAACGCTGCTCTAGTCCGGCACTGCCTGCTAGACCTCGATCCTGCTTACTTTAGAGAGCGGCTGTAGCCCTACTCTTAGTGGTCACCACTTGCTCTCCCTCTTCGTTCAGCTGAACTAAGTCTGCTTTTTGTCCATCTTGCTCGAACCTCCACTACATATAGGAAGAGCTGTACCTGCTTGGTGGAGGGTCCCTCGACTTGGAATGGCCTTCCCCTTGACACTCCGATTCCTTTCTAGAGCTTCTTGTCAAGAATTACTCTGTCTCATCTTAATAAGACAGCTAATAAGACAGCTGTGCGTGGTCGCCCTGGGAGTTGGAAGCGCCTCTGAGTAGTCCTCTTGAAGAGGCGCTATAAAAATGATCGTAATAATGATAATCATGGTTGACAGTGTATAGGCTTACGGTACCACTAGAGTAGGCCTACTAGTGGTTCCCAACCTTTCTTGACTTTAGGGCACGAGGGCCACTTTTTCATATTTTGAATGAAGTTAGGTGGCCAAAAGGTTAAATTTAATTAACTAAAAGCGTACAAAATTGTAATAATTGATTCAAAATAGAATGTTACTTTGATGTAATGTATAGACGTCAAAATAAAATAATCTGTAATAGAAAATAATTCTGTGTTCTTTCCTGTCAAAGCTGTCAATTTTGTCATAAATTTTGTCAATTCTTTCACTTATGGCCCGCTGGTCACGGGCTGGAGACCACTGCACTAGACGAATACGATCCATCATGCATGTCCGCAAATCATGCGCCGAATGAATTTTTGTGTGAAAATAGTTAAATAGATTATAGGCCTATAACTGGCCTTTAGAGTAGGCCTATGCTTTGAGAGTTGTCTACAATGTATTGTTTGATGGCAATGGCATTCTTTGCTTTTTTCCCCACCATTGTTCAGGCCGCCAAGTATATAATATGAAGCGCCGCAAATGACGACAGTAAATAATCGGTCTCCTGGCTGCAGTTTGTGCTCCGTCTCGTGAAAGCAGGGTTAATCGCCCCACATCCATTCGAAAAACAGTTGGCCCCGTCGGACGACGTACAATGCACAGACAGACCTAACGACGTGTGTTATGTCACGCTGTCAAAGGGTTAACGTTGTTTGCTATCGCACCGAAGAACGCATAGTCTCTGGAGGCATTTTGGATTAAAGCTGAATGCCTTTCTACTTAACTCTTTACCTATCGAGGGTGTGGAATATCCCATACCATTTATACTATGGTCGGTAAAGGAGGGTTAACGAAGAATCATACGATTTCCATTAACTGAACTCATGTACATGTACAGTCCCCTATCCTTGTACATGAATTCAGTTAATGGAAATCGTATGATTGTACAGTCCCCTATTCTTTGGCCTCGGCTGCGTTACGGTGCCGTGCAAATCATCTTATAAGGGCTCTATTGTTGTTGTTGTTGCTGCTGCTGCTGTTGTTGTTGTTGCTCTTGTCGTCGTCGTCGTCATCATCATCATCATCATCATCATCATCATCATCATCATCATCATCATCATCATCATCATCATCATCATCATCATCATCATCATCATCATCATCATCATCATCATCATCATCATCATCATCATCATCATCATCATCATCATCATCATCATCATCATCATCATCATCATCATCATCATCATCATCATCATCATCATCATCATCATCATCATCATCATCATCATCATCATCATCATCATCATCATCATCATCATCATAATCATCATCATCATCATCATCATTATTATTTTAGTTAGGCTACACTTAGTTAAGACTAGTGTTAGTTAAATTGTGTCATCTATCTTCTATTAATAAGTTTCTGTCCTGATTATATTTCTATTCCTGCAATCGTATAAACCGGCTGTCATTTCCTATTATGCTTTGCACTTCAATGATTACTGGGTGGCCCAATTAGCGGGATTTCCATCCCTTCTGGGTCTCCCCTTGATATCCACTAAATATGTACAACTCTACTGTTCACTGCCTTGTTTGTTTTTGTGCGTATTCAGGAAATAAACTGATTTGATTTGATTTGATTTTACCCGAGATATCAGTGATCCCTCGAAATTGAGTAAATATTACTATTATAGGAGCTGGATATTAATTTTTGTCTGAAGGATATACTGCATCGTATTATTAATAGTATTATTATCGTGCTCGAAATAGCCTGGCTTGAGTCCGAACGGATTAAAAGCCATGGATATCGCAATTCCGACTAATACAAGCCCACAATTGCGACATTTTATTGCAAATATACTATGAACTTGAGGTTAAATTAGTTTTTACTTCTTACTATTATACTACATGTTGAATACAGATAGAGAGAGAAAGAGAGAGAGAAACAGAGACAGAAAGACAGACAGACAGACAGATAGACATACCGACAGACAGACAGAGACAGAGAGACAGAGACAGACAGAAGGACAGACAGACAGAAGGATAGGCAGACAGACATCAACATGTAACATATAATTATAGTAAGCAGATATAGAATGTCTCTTTCTCGTTCTCTGGTTCCTGTCTCTGTCTGTTTGTCTATTTGTCTCTGTCTTTCTGTCTGCCTGTCTCTCTCTCTCTCTCTCTCTCTCTCTCTCTCTCTCTCTCTCTCTCTCTCTCTCTCTCTCTCTCTCTATCTATCTATCTATCTATATATGTGTGTGTGTATATATATAGGGCTTGATAAATAATGCAGTCGGGAGCTGTTGTTATTTATAGGAAATGCGTTTCATTGTCTGAGGAATGTTCTTTCATGCAAGTGTACTTCACGTGACGCACCGCTGTTTTCTGCCGACGATTTATCCGCGCAACCTCTTTCACTGCATGCTTTTACCGCTGCCATTCCAGACACTGAACATCGTATAACCATCATCCTTTGTTCCACCAGCTATACAACATCATTTGTATGTGTTCTGCTACTGATGATAGTGTCTGCATATTTCCACGCGCTTTCGTCTTTAAATAGGATCGCTTTCGCGCATGTCTACATTGTCTGAGACGCATTGTCTCTCTGCTCACCTTGTCGCCCCAGCAGCAATTAATCTTCAGCTTGCTTCCTGCGTATACATTCTTTTTCGTTTCACTGCTCTGAAACGAAGTTGAGACTTCGTCTTCTTCTTCTCCATTATTACTTCACACGGCATCGCTAAAAGGCTTTGCAAACAGCTGAACATCAATCACGTTGATCAGACTATTAGAACAAGTCTTGCAGAAAAAAATATTGAGGTCTCCATGGTGGATCACATGTTTAACAAGATCGTTTCTGTTCAATCTGTTTCGGCTTCGTCTTATTGGAGAATTCTGTAGAAATTTGTGCAGCTGTAAAAACATTTTTATGCAGTTAATAATTATAATCGTTAGAAATGTTCGTCGTTGTCCAATTTGGAATAACGCGGTGGTGTAGTGGTGGCGTCGTTGCCTTGCCAAGTCGCGCGATGGGACCTTGGGCAAGTCCTTCACTCACAATTGCTCATCGCCGCTTCGGCGTGAAACTCCGATGCAGTGTCCGCTCTGCATTCGGAAAAACAAACTTTCCATGAATTTTGAATAACATTCTGGTGCTGTACGTGTATAGTTGTATACTGCA
>OX243817.1:24190706-24193206 GCA_945859605.1 Lumbricus rubellus
AGCGCAAGACTCAATCTTAAGCAATTCTGTATTAAATGCACTGGCCCACCGGTATGGAATTCTCTCCCTGAGGACATAAGAACTGCTGTTTCCATCAAACATTTTAAAAACAAACTAAAGTACTTTTTATATTTGTGTAAATTATAATGGGGACTTAAAAAGTTTATGGGACTGCCTCCTCCTCCCCGTTTGAATGAGATACATGCTTGACCTTAAGATGTTTTCAGGCTTTGCATTTACATTTGTTGTGTGGCCCTCTGTTATTCTGTTATTTTTTGTGAACCGCTTCATATTCAACTTAACCTGATGTATGTAGATTGGTGTCTCCTCGTCTTGGTGGAATTTTTGATCCTTCACATTAACCTTTGCAGGAATTAAGTTTGTAAATGAGCCAGCCGAGTCTTAGCGGGTCTTTTAGACCTTTGTCGGCTGACTCATTGACCTGCACTGATAATAAGTTCATAACAATTTTCTTGTTGAAATTTTATTGTTGTTAATGTCTGTTACTGTTATGTGAATATTGATGTGACTTGCAAGTCAATAAATGAATGAATAAATGATGATGATGATACAGTTGGCTGTTTGCTGGGCGCCCTTGCAGTGGTATGGCCACGTTACGGCGCCATATAAATTGTCGTTATTCTTGTTGGTAGCAAGTTAGCGCAATGGATAACACGCTGGTGTAGAGTGCGAGAGGTAGTGAGTTCGAACCCCCGTTGGGCGGATTTGATTTGTAGGCTGCTATTAGCGCCATTGTAATTGCAAAGCTGTCTGCTCAGTTGGTAGTTAAGCTTAATTAAGATTACTGCATTTACTTGTAAATGTAAAGCGCGTGCGTCTTGCAGGCGTTTCAATAAAGAAAATATTATTATTATTATTTTTTGATGATGATGATGATGATGATGATGATGATGATGATGATGATGATGATGCTGATGCTGATGCTGATGAAAACGATTAAAACGATGATGACAGTGGTGCTTTACTCTTCAGGTGCCCAAGATTTCCTTCCAGACTTCGAGAGGACATCTCGATGGTACAACGTCTATCGCATCTATCCGAAGTATGGTCCACTGGTCTCGGCCATGCGAAAAGTTAAAGAATGGATGCACAATGCAAGAGTAAGCTTCTTTAATTTTAATGCTCGCTTTTTGTTGGACTCCCTTCTTCTGCGAATTGACAGCTTATTGCTCTTTATGGTTTACCAGGCATGTACCTTTCTGTGCCTGAATCTCAATTCCTTTGTTTTCCAGGTATTCACCTTGCTGTGCCTGGAGCTCAATGCCCTGATTTTTTAGGTATTGACTTTCCTGCGCCCGAATCTTTTGCAACTTACATGTCTATAAGAGAGAGAGAAAATCATTATTTAGGCTGTGTACTATATGTAGACTCTTGACGCATTTTTCTGTGTCCCGTTAGTCGATCTCGTCGTCTCCTTAACTTTTATGATCTTGACATGGCACCTGAGAAAATACACAATATTTTGGCTGCAATGCATGGCCACCAAAATTAATCTGGCATATGATGTCATGCATGACTAGTAGGCTATTTTATGAGCAGATCAACTGAACGAAATTTCCAATTCTTTCCAAAAGAGATCTGGTTTAATTTTGATTTTTAAACTTTGAGCACCACGTGAAAGTTGTAATTTTCTTTATTTTTCTAGTTTTTTTTATCCCTGTGCACTGTCGAATCGGGACACCGCCATATGCAGATACATGCAAACTGTTTTTGCATACATATTATTGGTCGACCCTTGATGCGTGAAGGAATTTTCGTTTGATTTTTTGCGGTTGAATGGAGAATACCATTAATTAATTATATGATATGATTGTGTTGTTTGTTAAACTTTTAGCACATAGCTGTCACCAACATACAAACTCTGGAAGCCGTTTATCGAAAGCACCCAGGTAAATAACAATAGTTTTGCTCTCTTGAACAAGGACTAAGGTTGCAGACATTCTTTTGTTTGTTATCATCGTTATTCTCAGGATAGTTAGGCTATTTAGGCTAATTTTGTCGAAGTTACTACTGTTGTTACTATTACCGAACCACTGATGTTTATCAAACTCCGTTTCTGAACGAGACTTTTTATTCTGGGGCAAAATGACTAAAAAAGGTCATAATTTTTTTGGGCGGCGAAAAAAGACAATTTTTTTGACTTTTCGACCAGATGCCAACAAAATTCTCGCGTCTTTCCTTCGGCCACACTCGTTCGTCCCCCCCCCCCCAAGTCTCCGTCCAGGTTTCCGCCTATGCCTACAATGCAATGAGTCATCGCATTCTCAACAAAAAAACAAACCCGATATGGGTGGATACATACAATACGTCATACATACAGTCCTGTTCTCTCGAATAGTTCCACTACTAAGAGAAACAGGAGCTTAATTCGAGCTTAATAGGAGCAAGTTTATCCCGTCATTCAAGCTTAAATCTCTGCTTTAATATATTCATCTAGCGGTGATTCAAGCTTAAATCTCTGCTTTAATATATTCATCTA
>OX243817.1:24195706-24250706 GCA_945859605.1 Lumbricus rubellus
GTATGTATGTATGTATGTATGTATGTATGTATGTATGTATGTATGTATGTATGTATGTATGTATGTATGTATGCATGCATGCATGCATGCATGCATGCATGCATGTATGCATGCATGTATGTATGTATGTATGTATGTATGTATGTATGTTTGTATGTATGCATGCATGCATGTCTCTATACCATGTACTAACTTGCATGTACTGCATGCATGTGCTAATAGCCCTCCCTTCCCTCAGACACTTCAGAGATAGTGCACATGGAGATTGGTCTAATGATCGGCCAAAATTAATGATCCTTTTGTGCGCTCAGTGGCTTGCCCAGCGCCTTGATCACCCGTCGTGATGGGGTAAATAGTGTTGTAGTACGGTTTCCGTGTATACAGGTCCTGGCGCTGCGGGTTTCACTCATTGCCTTTCCTCCCTCATTCCTTTCCCTTTCTCATACCCTCGTATTCGCGCCTATGTTTGTAACCATAACAGGCAGTCATCATGTCATAGTTCTTCTCTCTTTGCCTTCATTGCATCATTCTTCTTCCAATTCATATAGGCATAGAAATGGACAGAGACTGAAGCATAGAGAGAAACAGAGGCATGCATTGGGACAAAACAGAGGCATTGTGTAGGGACAGAGACAAAGAAATGGATGGGGACAGAAGATAAAGGCTTAGAAAGAGACATGAATGGGGACAGAGACAGAGGCATAGAAATGGATAGAAACAAATGCATAGAAATGGGGATACAGAGGCATAGACAGAACAGAAGCAAAGGCATGGATAGGGACAGAGACAGAGACAGAGGCATAGAAATGGACAGAAACAGAGGCATAGAAAGGGTGAGAACAGAAACATAGAGTAGAACACAGACAAAGGCCTGAATGGGGACAGAGACAAAGCATATAATCGGGACCAACTGCATAGAACAGTCTTCCTGACCATGTGAAGATGGCACCATCTGTGGAGACATTTAAATCCAGTCTCAAAACTTACCTATTTAAACTATCGTATAATTATTGACAGTAACATGTGATCCCGTGTACAGCGCCCTTTCCTTCGGCCTCGGCTGAGCTACGGCGCTATAAAAATCGTCTTATTATTATATAAAGGGATAGAGACAGAGACATAGAAAGGGATAGAGACAGAGGCGTAGAGACGGTCACAGACACAGGCATTAAGGCGTCATAGACAGAGGATAAACCAGAAATATTGACAGAAGCACAGTGTGGTCTGAGACAGAAGCATAGAGAGAGAGACATCCTCATCTTTGTCCATTTGTATGTCTGCTGCCAATTCTTTGTGTGTCTTTCATATCAACCATCATAGTTCCCCCCCCCCCCCCCCATGTGCAGGGAGCAATCATGTCAAAGCCCCGTGAGTTCAAGGCTCCCTAGGGCTCCCATAATGACGTGGTCATTAGTTTGCTACATCTGCGGTTTTCCGCGTAAAGTTCTTTGTGAGTCATTTTCACTAAATGACTTCCCTGCCTCATTCTTCCTCCCTTTCTCTTGCCTTCCAATACATACAGACAGACATACATACATACATACATACATACATACATACATACATACATACATACATACATACATACATACATACATACAGACATACATACATACATACGTACGTACGTACGTACGTACGTACGCACATACATACATACATACATACATACATACATACATACATACTTACATACATACATACATACATACATACATACATACATACATACATACATACATACATACACACACACACACACATACATACATACATACATACATACATACATACATACATACATACATACATACATACATACATACATACATACGTACATACATACATACATACATACATACATACATACATACATACATACATACATACATACATACATACATACATACATACATACATACATACATACATACATACATACATATACCCATACATACATCGTGTTATTTTTTGGCTGCGTTATCACTTTCAGATCACTTTGTTTGCTGTAGTGACTGTTAACATCATAGGCCGCATGCTTTTGTGCAAGACTTGTCTTGTTAAAGCGTGTTACAAATAATAAATTGTATTGTAAATTTTATACATGCATACAGAATACAGAATATATATTCATATCTATGTATATATTTACATACATATACATACATGTACATATGCATGTATATATGCATGTATAATTGTATATGTATAATTGTATATATTATATGTACATAATTACGCGAATACACATGTGCATACAGATATGGATATATGCATGCATATATCAGGCGCGGATTCAGGGGGGGCAGAGCCGGCGTACGCCCCCCTAAACCTGCAGAAATGTTCTAAAGCTAAACTAACATACATGTAAAACTAAAATAATTGCAATTTAGCCTACGATTTGGAGATCTTGCAAAGCAAGCAATTCGTGGTCTACGTGATTGTAAGTCTCATTCCATGCATCTAATGTTTAAAACATCGACGCACTCACTGCTGATGGTATACTTCATTACTATCATGATGAGCTGCCTTCTCCGAATTCTTTTCATCAAGAGTTAAAGCTATGGCAGCAGATGTGGAGAAACGCTAACAGCACACCAAGCACCCTGTCGGACACCCTCGCTGACAGCCGCTCCCGTTGTATTATGTATCCAAATATTACCACAATAGTTCACATTTTGCTGCTCACTTCTGTCACGGCTTGCAGTGTTGAGCGAGCAAATTCTAGTCTGCGATTTGTGAAGTTGTGTTTCCAAAGTACAATGAACGAGGACTCATTTTATTGTTTGTCCACAAGGACATCAAGTTAGACATTGATGACAATCTCAATGTCTACGCCAGAAAGCATCCAAGGAGAATGACACTGTTAACCCACTGGCATGTGACACTTAATTATTTTTTTGGGGGGGGGGGTCAAGGGTTGCATGATCAAAACCGATAACTGATTTATAATCGTTTCACTGTTAACCTTCAGTGGACACCAGTGGTTTTATATGAGAAACTATATATTTGTTTAAAGTTCCATGACATTTTCTATAAAAAGGATCATTATAGTTTTGCATGATCTAATTTCATACATATCAATGGCGGCGACAGGAGAGGGCTATAGGGGGGCTAAGCCTTCCTAAACGTGGCTCATCCCCCCAAAAAGCTGAAAATGTCTAAAACGGCTTACTTCGTAATAAGGAAACTAGACAATGACCAACGGCAACGAAATCAACCATAAAAATTATTATTATAGTGTAGATGCTTATGCCATTGGCGGCACCAGGGGAGTGGTCATGGGGTTAAGCCCCTAAATGTGACTCAGCCTCATCCCAAAGCAAAAAACAATGAATGTCCATGTATCGGCTTAAAAGTTATTATTATCATCTTATTTTCGGACCTCAACTGCGGCGGACGGTCATACATCGACTCACACGTGAAACATCAATTGCGACTGGGCTCGACTACCGGACATCGACTCTCTCTGCCACTTAACACTAGTCTGCAACTCTGCAAAACGACTTCTTATTTGAGTTTTCGTGATTTTATCGTTCAGAAATAGCTGGCAAAAAAAGCCTAAAAATGGCTGTAGTTGAAGTCAACAGAGCTTAAAAAAATGCGTTGGTGGCTGGGGCTCCGCCCCAGACCCCGCTGGGGGAGCTTACGACGCTCCCCCAGACCCCCTAGTCGGTATGGGCTTCGTGCCTTCGGCACTCGCAACTTCGCGCCTTCGGCGCGACATAAAATTTTTGCTATAGGCCCAGTTGGCTTCAGCCCCCAACCTGAGATCCTGGCGCCGCCACTCATATATATATATTTACGGGTTTGGATTGGTAGTATTTACGCCCCCCTAACCAGAAATCCTGGATCCGCCCCTGTATATTATATGTAAGTGTACATACATATATATAATTTTATATGTGCATTTATATACATATATAGGCCTACGTTTAAACATGCAGGCATGTATATATGTATATATATATGTTCAATTGTATGTACATGTATACAATATTAGAGTAATGGTTAACACGCTGGCCAAGAGTCCGAGAGGTAGCAGGTTCGAGCCTCCGTTGGGCGGATTTGATTTGTAGGCTGCTATTAGCGCCATTATA
This sequence comes from Lumbricus rubellus, assembly GCA_945859605.1. Classification (NCBI taxonomy): domain Eukaryota; kingdom Metazoa; phylum Annelida; class Clitellata; order Crassiclitellata; family Lumbricidae; genus Lumbricus; species Lumbricus rubellus. Next base: position 24,199,807 of record OX243817.1, read on the forward strand.
ATTGCAAAGCTGTCTGCTCAGTTGGTAGTTAAGTTTAATTAAGATTACTGCATAACTTGTAAATGTAAAGCGCAGTGCGTCTTGCAGGCGTTTCATTAAAGAAAAGATATTATTATATTATTATTATATATACACACATGTATTGTATACATTATATATGTATATACATATACATGTATGTATGTATACATTACATGTATATGTATATGCATAGGCTATATACCGCTGTTCATGTGTGTATACGTATATATGTATATACAAGATTATACAAATGCATACATATAATGTGTGTATATGGGTGTATGTATGTATATGAATATTTATATAGCGCCCTAACAAGAATCTGACGAAGGCGCTATAGGCCTATGTATAGCTTATATAGGCTCTATATACATGTATGTATGGTAATGTCTGTATATGTATGTATACATGATATATATTTATATTATACATAAGCATATAAATATGCAGAGTTGCAGACGTATAGGCAGACATATATTTATATGTTCATGAATATATGTTATAGTCCATTCCTGTTGATGTCGACTTTTGTCGATGCCCACCCGCTGCCCCTATAGTATCGCTTTTTTTGACAACCGCCTCCAAAGTGTTAAGTGCATGTAGCCTACATGTACATGTACGTTAATAACTCTGCCGGACTGTCTGCGAAGAGTCTTCCAATCTCTTTATACATGTACATGTACATGCACGTGTACATGTACATGCACGTGTGCATTGCACATGTATGCAGGGCATGGTCATGTGCAAATGTGCATGTTCATGCACAAGTACAGTAAGCCTATACATATGTACATGTACATGTACCTCAGAGGCCGAGGGTAGTTTACGCTTCGCGACTTAATGGATGGGACCTCAGACGCTAATGATAACTTTAATCCCTAGCGACTCGTCCCATCAGGCATGTTAGCCACGCCCATACCACCCCGATTTTTGCCCCAATGTCCCATGAATCTCGCTTCAATTAAGGGATTTTCTCGCTTCAATTAAGCGCTTTTATCTAAATATTGTTGAAACATTTTTGCCTCAAAGGGATTATTGACGAAAACAGGACTGTACATGTACATACATACATACATACATACATACATACATACATACATACATACATACATACATACATACATACATACATGCATACATACATACATACATACATACATACAAACATACATATATGCATTCACGCATAGATACATACATACATACATACATAAATACATACATACATACATACATACAAAACAAACATACAAACATACATATATGCATTCACGCATAGATACATACATGCACGCATGCGTGCATACGCACATACATTATACATATATACATACAGTCATACACACATACCTATATATATACACACATACACACACATACGCAATGAGGCAGCGCCGTGCTTTCTCCGTGGCTGGCCCTGCGACCTGGAATGAGCTCCCTGTTATCCTTCGTCAAATACCTATTAGCCTTTCTACTTCTACTTCATTTCTTTCTCTTCTCAAAACTGTCTTATTCGACCGGGGTTGGACTGGGAGCGCTCCTGAGTAGTAACCTTGAAGGAGCGCTATATCAAATTCTCAGTAAATAAATAAATAAATAATAAATAAACATACCCACATACATACACACATACACACACACATACACACACATACATACACACATACATACACACATACACACACATAAACACATACACACATACGCACATACATACCTACATACATACATACATACATACATACATACATACATACATACACACACATACATACACAATTACACATACACGCATTCACACACATACACACACATACATATACGCATACACACACATAGACACATACACACATACACACACATACACACATACATACACACATACACACACATAAACACATACACACATACACACACACACATACATACATAAACACATACACACATACATACATACATACATATACACACATACATACATACATACATACATACATACATACATACATACATACATACACACTTACACATACACACACATACATACACACATACATACATACACACATACACACCACATACTTCTCATCAAAGTTTGTTTATCGACAGCCAACGTTCATACGGGAGTGAATTTCGTGGAGAAGGTCGAGAGTTGTCCGATGATTCGGTTCGTTCGAGTGACGTACGTTCGGCCGACGGAAGAGACGGATGAGTCCCACTCCATCTACACTCCACCTTCCGGTTTCAGCTACAAAACGTTTCTACCTGCGCCCGTCAAGGTCGGCATGTGCAGCGGGTCACCAGTCTACGAGAACCTCATGGCAACCTGTGAACGCTCAAAAATGTGGCTGAGATGCGTAGGTGAGAGAGAGAGACTGAAAGACAGACAGATAGACAGACAGACAGGCAAAGACAGACAGAGAGACAGACAGGCAAAGACAGACAGAGAGACAGAGACAGAGAGACAGACAGATGAGCAGACGGACGGACAGACAGACAGACAGACAATCAGGAAAACAGATAGACAGACAGAAAGACAGACAGACAGGCAGAGAAAGAGACAGACAGACAGGCAGACATATACAGACAGATGAGCAAACGGACGGACAGACAGACAGAAAGACACAGAGAGGACATTTAACAATCTTTCGATCATGATTTCTAATATTTTAGTCTGCAGAAGCTTCATGTCAAAGCAGCGGCGCCGCCAGGATTTTTTTTCTGTACGCACAACTTGCACAAAATAATATGAAGCGAACAGCGATCGATACGAGCTTATATATATAATATATATGTATGTATATATATATATACTGTATATGCTACTGGCGATTATGATGTATCACCATAGGCGCCGAGTTGACCCGAAGAGTAGGTGTGCCTAAAAGAATGTGAAAATATGCGCGCGTGAGCGCGCGAAAATTTTTTTTTGACTCTTTTTTATAGGATACTTATTGAAATCACCACTGTTCACATAGGCGGAGACTTGGTCCTGGTTTTAGAGGACGAACTCGCGGCCAAAGTATGATCGCCGAGCAGGGAAGGGATTTGGGAACGGGATGTGCTCCTCCCCCATTTTCGATTTTTTTTATTGTCACACTGCGATGGTAGAACCTTAGGCTATCATTTTGACGTCATGACATCCTTGTCAAAATTTCCTGTTATCTCATTGCATTATAGACATGATTTAAAACTTCAATAAAATAATGTTTTTCCCAATTTAATTTTTTGATCATTCTTTGTGTTTGATGTAGCCTATTTCTCTTGGAATCCACACAGAAGAAAAGCACAATCTTCGTTTTCATGGGCGTCTTGGAGCACTCTCCCTCAATTAGGTCAACATACTAAAATTTTGCACAAGAAATCAGACAATTGGCCACTGTTTAGTGAGCCAATATTAACACTGTGGAATAGTTTTTCAAATAGTATTTCAAGTAGTTTTTAAAGACAACACAATATCACGCTTTTATGATGCTGGGAAGTGACTCTCGAGCACTGAAGAACACTAGCCTATTGAGCATGTATACACTATAGGCCTAAAGAAACAATCATGGGCGCCCGCAGAAAATTTCGCAGGAGGGGGCAAAAATGTTACGATGGTCATGGTTGAATTTTTCAGTGACAAAAAGCATGAAAAAACAGCGCTGGAAATTAAAAACACGAGTATTTTTTCAAAGAGGTTTCTTGATGCAAATTTTTCAGTTCATTTTGTGTATTATTTTTAATATGAATAGTTTCCCAAGTGCGAAAATTTGCTAAAAATCCAAAAGTAGATGTTACAAAAATAGGCACTATAGGCCTATATATTTATTTCTATAGAGATTTCTAAACATAAATATTATTTATGACTTTCACTGTGTGTATCATTGGTATCACTAGTGTTTTAATGCGAAAACATTTGTTAAAAACTCCAAAGTGGTAGTTAGAAAAAAAATAAGTGTCACTTTTCCAGTTTTTTTACTTTCTCGTTTCATTTTTGATCAATTCTTTCCCGGAACACAAAGATATAATTTACCCGAAGACGCTGACTGCGAAGATGGCTCTCTATTAGAGTGTAGCCTATGTAAGTAAGTAAGTAAGTAGGTAGGTATATTCTATAGAATTATAGAATTTCAATAGATTCTAATTCTTTAATTTACAATTCGCAATTTTTTTTTGCCTTTTCGCGCTGTACGCACTTGCGTAAGTGCGTACGCCTAACGGCGCCCCTGTGTCAAAACGTCAAACTGACAAAGATCACAGATTCGAATTTCGAAATATCGCATTACTACAGAAATTTAACAAATATAGGCTAATGATTCGATTTTCTCACATGTGAAATTCTTGAAAATTTACAATTTGATCAGTAATATGGCAACGCTTGCATAGCCTAGCCTACTTGCACTATGATAATGTGAAAGTTAGCATTCTAGAAATCTAGAGCCTGCTGGTTAACTTGCTTTACTGCTATAGTAATTGATTCATTGTCCTTCAATTTTCAGCTGCAAGTCACGTAGACCTATAGTCCTATAATATCAACTCAGTAGACTGACTATGATCCGCCATCTCAGAATTGCTTAAAACTATAGTTGTCCTACACAATAATTATTGCTGATGGGCATGGGCGGAGTTTGGTTTTCGTTCTGGGGGGGGCGCTAATGCCTTCTTGGGGGGGCTAAGCCCGGAAAAGATACCATTTTCATGGCAAAAAAAGCTGAATCTGGGCCTTCTTGGAGGAGCTTAGCCCCACCATAGCCCCTGATAAACTCCGCCCATGCTGCTGGGTATCTTAGATTGGAAGACTTATTTCTGGTTGTAGTATTGAATGGCATTCGCAAATGTTGTAGAGAGGAGAATAATAAGTGTTGAAACGTTCTACCACCCCCTCTATCGGGTCTGGCACCAGCAGGACGGCTGCGAGACGACCGTGATGGAGGGCGAATGGACGGCAGCCAATCGAAACGACAAACAGCACAAAAGCAGACGGAAGCTCGTTCACGTCATTCGGTGAGAAACTAACATATCTTTTCTCTGGTGTTCAGTGTGTATGTTTATCTTGCATAGCCTTTAAATATAAATATATGCATATATATATGCCCTATGTCCTACATCTATATTATTATTTTATTATACATAGGCCTATATATGGCTGATTGAATGGTTCGGAATGCGAATCAGAGTTTGTATAATTACTTGGTTCAGTATGGCAAAAAATGGCATCAGCGTTTGATTCGGTGTAGTGTCGGAGAAAAAAAGTGGAATTAGCTAGGTATTAGAAGTCTGCATGATTCAGCATGGAAATCGATATTCATGATTGTATCTATTATATATATATATATAATATTGCATAATATATATTATATTATTTATATTATATATTATATATTATATATTATATATTATATATATTATGTTATATATATATATATATATTAGGCCTACATTTATAATATATAGGCCTACTGTATAATATCTATACACCGGAGGATCATGTCCCAGAAGATAATATCCGTTGCCGGTACCGATAATCAAAATGCTTTGTTAAAAAGGCTTATTATGTATACATATAATATATATACACACACAATTTATACATGTACTGTATGTAGTTATTTTATTAATCATAATTTGTGCAAGCAAGGAATTTATCATTTGAATTTTATATTGCATGTGTATTCCATTCAGGCAATGATTCTAAATGATTCACATACATACCTACATACATACATACATACATACATACATACATACATACATACACACACATACATACACAATTACACATACACAATTACACATACACGCATTCACACACATACACACACATACATATACGCATACACACACATAGACACATACACACATACACACACATACACACACATACACACATACACACACATAAACACATACACACATACACACACACATACATACATAAACACATACACACATACATACATACATACATTATAAATCCTAATGGAATGGTTGATATTAAAGTCGCATTTTTTACGAATATAATATAGATCTAGTTGGCATTAGAATGATTAGATATTTTACCTGCACGTGTACAGGCCTAAGAAGCTTTCGTCGAAAGAATATAGGGCCTATACCCCAGCTTGTGGTGACTTGATTGTAGGGAAGAGAACTTTGAAATCACGTGAAAGCAACGTCGTCATAAAGCTTAGCAAGATATTTTTACCACTTAAATGAACACAAGAACATATTTTTTCATGTATAGCCTAAGATGCATGGCATGTTTCCATACTGTAAGAACAATGGTTGCTTTTGCCTATTTGTGGCAATCTATCATATGCTTAGGCTACAGTTTTGATGGTTAGGTATCACTGTATCAGCGAACGAATAAATAAACCCAAAGCTGCATAAACCAAAAACTGAAGAAACTAAAGCTTATAGGCCTATAATAGTCGTGTCAGTTTTAATTAACTAAAACTAAGGCTGAACCTAATTAACAAAAATAACTTAAACTATGTATAAAGCAATAACTGAAACATCTATAGCTTTCGAACCTAATATTATTCACTAAAACGAAAGACAAATTCTGGCCAAACTATAACGGCACTTTAGTATAGGGACCTATAGCAGCTGTGTCAGAGACAAGGTTTAAAGTGTGGCAGGCAGGACGGTCATGGACGGCGTCCTGGCACTTGATTTTGTTTTGATTTGATTTGTTTATTTATTGCACATAATTATACAAGTCAAACTGAATAAACATGAGTCACTAAACAGAGTGCAAAAGGAATCAGAAAAAGCTAACAGCTTATACAGTTCTGACCCTATAGCTCCATGACTATTTATATAACGCAAGTTAGTATTAGTACTTAATTAATTAATTAGAACATAACTGAAAGTAACAGGATAAGCATACAATGTAATAATAATAATTAATATTAATTATTATTTTCAAATCTCTATACGTCCCGCCACTTATTTGGCCAGCACACCTGAAAATGTATGGGGCGTCCAGGCACTTCTTTATTTTTACACTCTTAGCACTGGTCACTCAGAGAGTATTGTGGTTGAGCGTATAAGCTGCTCTGATTATTTTCTTATAGCTCGTTGGTTTCTGTTCTTTCCAGAGTATTCTTAGACGGTGATTACGCAGAACCACCTCTCCATCTCCTGCCTCCGACTCCAATGGTCGAGGAAATCAACGACTGCAGATGCATCATAATGTGACCACCAGAACACCAGACCTCATCATCGCCGGACCATGTTACCTTAAAAAGAGAAGAGAAGAAGAAGAAGAGGAAGATGATCAAATCAAGGCCTGTGATCGCCCTTCGCTAGCAGGCCAAAGACAGCGGTTCAATCGCTCCTCACAGCCTGCGTGGTCGTCTTTCCGGACTGCTCAAGCTGACTAGTGTCTGATGGAGAAGCCATTCACTGCAATTCCATCGTGTTTTACATCTCAGTAGCTGTAACTCTGCTTTTCCCAGGAAAGCTATATACCCGGTAGCCATTCGGTGATGTTTTGAGCTGAATGCCATCGTAAAATCTTTGTGCTTCATTCGAAAAGATGACAGGACTCCTTTCGACGTGTCAGTTGAGATTCTGCTGCTGCTGCCTACCCATTGTAGACCTGAGGCTTTTCTTATCTGCTTTTTTCCGTGAAGAAAGCTGCCCTTCAATGTGTGGTGAATTTCTCTGCTTTGCCTTTTTAATATAATTTGAAAAGGTACGAATACAGGTGTTTCAAGCGTAGACTAGTTTCTTTGAATGGCTAGATTGAAGACGTGATTACAAGGTTGTATAATTATGATTAGTGTCTCCACTACAACGGTGAAACGTGCAATAAAACAACTATGATCATAGAAAATAACAATAACGATTTGTTAGCGTCGCTGATTATTATACTGAAGAGCATTTTCTTTGTGCGAGATCGTCAGAGGCCTGTTGAGAATTAAGCAATACTGTTGGGATGAACGTTCTTTAATTAATGCAAACGACGTGTGATTAAGACTATTGTCGACTATAATTATACTACAACTGTTTGTTGACTTTGTTAATATCGTCAACTTATTTTCATTGCATGGTTTGTCATCCAGTCTGTAGGCCAACAATACATGTGCACGTGAGATTAAAGCTGCTCATTTGGATCTTGAAGAAAAGTTCAAATGAAAGCCTGAAGACAAGAGGAATATAGTTTGATTATATGGCTGAAATGATGGAATGACATATTTATAATTGGACGTTGCGTACAAGGCCGCATTTAGGAATTGCGTATTAGCATAGTGACTTACCTCGCTCTAGATCTGATAGAGACTCGGCAAGAACCTTGCTTTTTTACTTTAATAAAATTGAGCACTTGATAAATATTGATAACGACGACCATGTTGAAAAGTGTGATTGTGATAATGACGACATTGCCAACTATGATTGTGATGAGTATGAGTCAATCTGTCTCAGTGATGTCAATTCAGCCTGGGGTTAGAGGAACACAGAGAACAAACTGATGGAATGCCTAGATATAGTTAAAGTGCTATTAAAAACCTATGACGGTTAGGTTTTTTCTTGTGTTACTCTTCCTGACATTTTATTAAAATTATGAGTAGGCCCCTAGTCCTAATTTAAATTACTGCTTACGTCCATTTATTTCATGTCATCTGCATGAAGCAAAGTTTTTGGCCAATTTTGAAAACGATATGCTTTATGGGTGCAATGTTTTTTCGTTCATGGTCGTGTGCTTGTTTACTGCTTTGCACTTTCATTTTACGAGCACTTGCTGGGAAATTTTAGGCGCAAGCCCACTACCAAAGTTGTGTAGACCTCCCTTATTATGGATCCCGGGAGGGAAATTTGACCCAGATTCAAGGGCGGATACAGAAACTTTGGACGAGGGGGGGGGGGCAAAAAATTCTTGACCTTGGGTCTAAGAAAAAAATTGTAGGCTATCCGCCAAAAAAAGTTGATGATCTTTTTTTTAGTCATCTGGGCAAATTTTCGGGAAAATCATACCATTTCATCCGCCCCAAAAAGTTGATGACCTTTTTTAGTCATTAAGTCCAAATCCTTGAAAATATACCAAATTATAAGCTTGTTGAAACCAAATGGGGGGGGGCACGATACATGGGCATTTCTAAATGGGGGGCATGGCCGGATTGGCCCCCCTGGATCCACCCCTGCCCAGATTATCATGCCACAACTGCAGTCTTGTGACAAACCTCAACATGCGATTGACATCACACTGTTCGCACAAACGAGAGAGAATATGTTGCAAATGTGCAGATCAATAACGATTATTTGCTCATGATGGGATGAATAAGAACGTTGTGCAATGTACATTTAGCCGATCCGGTCTTTCTCGTGCAGCTGTGTATTAAATGCGAGTGTTTTTCTTACTAGCTTCATATTATGCTCCCGACGACTCATGATTTTTTATTGCAGGAATTAACCCACTTCGGGAGTTACACAGTAAAAGCTCAATAAAATGACGAATGATGATCGGACGCAAATCCATTGTGTCAAACTTTGTAGAGATTTCATGTAGCTAAGCATTTTCTTTTTGTAAACAGTTTAGGTAGGATTTTCGAGTGTGTGTGTCGGATTTGCAGTGCTGAGCATTAAGTAGCAAAACTTGATAGAAGTTAGTTGGTTCTTTTTTAGCAACGAAATTTAGATTTCCACACAACATATGCAAAGATTCAAGAGTAGGCCTGTTTAGTCATTCTAATCTAGTTGCTAAAAGAGTTCTGCTATCTTTCAAATAGGCTACACCTGACGTTGTTACATTGGCATTATTTTCCTGAGAAAATTCATAAAACACAAACATTTAGCCCTATTTTAAATTTAATTCAGATTTAAAACGCCAATCCTGTATTGCTACCTACGATCTTAGTACGATAAAGTTGAACGGTATAGTCAATGCAATTATATAAAGTATAAGACAGTCTTAATATAGGCCTAGGCCTACCTTTTTCTAAAGTGCTTAAACAACCTGTTATTTAGTTATTCCGTTGCATAATAAAAACCTGTTGATTTGTGTACTTGTTTTAATAGGCTACATCTACGAGTAAATACCACATGATTAACCCTTTGATGACGAACTGCTTTGGTTCTCAGTCACCTTAGTTCAAGCTCGTCGTTAAAGGGTTTAACTTGTCATAATTATCAGTCTCATGACATTACAGTATTCCTTTTGGTTTTTTCTCAGTTCCCCATATCCTGAAAGAATAATATAGGGAGTAGGCCTAATCTAGCTTCGAGAGATTTCGCTAACCTGTAGAACACTGCACAATTAAGTGGTTATATGGTTTCAATACGGATAATGTAGTCCATTTCCAACTAGTAGGCATATATGTGCTTACTTCATCACTTCCAGTAAGCTTTGTCTCCAGACCTAAAAAACTTCATGCTAATGTTTAATGATTATTGTCTCTTAACATGTATGGTTCATTTTCCAAGTTACCTCAAATCACTCAGGAATTAAAAGATTATGCGGAGATACAAAGACTACTACTACTAGTAATATGATGATTATTATTATCATCATTATCATCATCATCATAATCATCATCATCATGCATCATCATCATAATCATCATCATCATCATCATAATCATCATCATCATCACCCCCCCCCCAAATTGTAGGACTTGCTCATCAAAAAGGATTAAAAATCTCAAATTATCAAAATAATCAAGATAATTATCGGGAAATTGCTATGCAAATTACTTACAAACAGCGACTTTTGTCAAGTTATATAAGAAACTGCGAAATACTAGAAGTGTTACCCGAAAGCATTTATTTCTTGGAGGTCTGAACCGTCTGATCGATTGGCAGCAAAAATGTTTAGGATCGGATGAGTCATGGTCGTAGGCCCCCTATATTATTTTATTTACGTCAGAAAGGCATGATTGTTTATTTGATTCAGATAGACAATAATTGATGATTTTATTATGTGCCAGTTATAAGCAACAGTTTCTTTATAGTTGATTTTAGATTTGCCAATAGCAGCTTAGGTTTTTGTTTGTCTTGTGTTTTAAGGCCGAATAATGATGTTCTATAGGTTGAATTGAATTTATCGAAATAGCCTAATATTTGAATTCTTAGAATGTAGGCCTATCTATATAATTATAGGCATCATTCTAAGTGAATGATTGTGTTCTTGCAGATGTTTTTCAACTTCATTTTCAACGCATAATAAATGAACATCACTGAAAACATTATAATTTAATATGATGCTGTTCGCTCATCAGTTTGCTGACCACACATGGTTTGTAAGCGCACAATTGAGAACATAAACAAGACCCATTGTGACGTCACTTCGATTATTTATACAGATCTACCAGTATGGATGTCCATGTCGCGAATATAAACCGCGACCTTTTATGACGTCACTTCGATTATGATAGGCTACAATTATAATATTAAATAAGTTAATTGAGAAACGAAATTAGGCCTATTTATTGTGACGCATAGTTCGAGTACTCGAATAATATATCAAATATTAAGATTTCCGAATATTCACGAATACTATAAATGAACATTAAAACCGCTAACGAATAGGTCTATTATAGAGTCTATATTCGTAAAATATTATGTCCATTCAAGAAATTCTTTATTCCTAATTCTCATTTGGTCATTTAAAAAACGTTTAACTTTTACTGAATGATTTGTGCCAAATTGAGACACATGATAATCAGTAGCCTAACTTTAAAACGTTTCTTGTTAAAAAAACTTCAAAGTTTCTGAATGCTAGTGAATGTCATGGAGATAGGCCTATGCAGAAGCCCAATACTGCTTTACCAGGTATACATTGCAGTTTCGATGGTTCACTTTAATTCGCTAACGAATAGGCTATTTATGAATATTTACGAATATTGAAATATCTTAATATTGACGAATATATAAAAAAATTTATAGGCCTATTGCTACCTCAATTCACGCATAGCCTAGGCCTACTCGATCTATGCTGTGGCGTCGACGTCATTTCGATTATAATAGGCCTACTGTCATAATTTATTATTTCATTTTCAGAAAACAAAACGTACTGTTTTAACGCAACATATCGCTCTGATTTTGATACAAATTTAGTAACGTTCAGTTTTAGAATACAAAACTAGGCCTATTGTGACGTCACTTCGATCGTGATACGTACGGAACTACTATTAAAGAAGCTCTTTTTGAGAACAAACTATGTCTATTGTGACTATAACTTCGATTATAGAACAAGGCCCATATTTTGAGAGTTTTAAACAAGGCATATTGTGACGTCACTTTGATTATTACAAAGATGTAATGCAATATTTATAGAAGTTCATTTTCAGAAACGATCGAGGCTTATTGTGGCGTCACTACGATTACAGTGCAAATCTACTATAATATAAATTCACTGAGAATACGAAATTAGGTTTAGGGGCCGTCCATAAAGTACGTCACGCTCGAGGGGGAGGGGGTGCAAGAAAGTGTGACAGTTTGTGACAGGGGGAGGGGGTCAAGCCATGTGTGACGTCACACATATTTTTTTAATGATGTGTATTATATAATTGTCTAGTCTAATTTTTGCAATTTTTTCCAATCTGCATTGAGTTACTGCTTCAATTAGCATAATAACTGTGACAACTGTTGACAATTAACTATTCTACTATTAGAGTCATTTTAATAAAGTGATAGTTCTTTTAAGTGGAAACTTTACAGTTTAATAGTGAAGTGTGTTTTAGATTAAATTTGAATAAGGTGTTAATTTTTTTTAAATCGAAAGTGCGACGTACTTTAAGGGGGGGGGGTCCGAGAAAGTGTGACGTACTTTAGGGGGGGGGGTCAGAGACTTGTGACAGTCTGTGACAGAGGAGGGGGTCAAAAATAGCGTGACGTGCTTTATGGACGGCCCCTTAGGCCTACTTTGATGTCACACAGATTATGACACAGATCTAGGCCCTACTGTCGTATAATTTAACTTTGATATCACATAGCCTAACTGACTGAATGTGTGACCACAAAGTCACCTTGAGATGAAGATCGAAGTCCTTGTCTGGATTTGAAAGATGAACATCGTGGTACAAGTGAGGACACATAAGAAGGGGATGAATAATTAGTGTGCACTCGGTGTGACTAGTAGGCTAACAGAATCTGATGATGTCTCATGTTTATAGCTTCATAATAATATTGTTATGATGATTATTTAGTTGCATTGTATGATATATTTTTTATAATTGTGCTCGCTAAGATTGGTCTCATATTATGATGACATTGTTAACGCAGCGCTATTGTAAACGGTTCAATAATGTACGTACGTACTTACTTACTTATTTACTTACTTACTTATGTGACAGAGGATGAGCTATGACGCCTAATTAAATACAGCAGAAGAGCGGGGAACCATCTAATAGGCGAGTGTAGTAGTTCCGGTGTGTTTTATGTTGTCGTTGTCGGGCCGCGATGTAAATAACGATTGAATTGTATGAAAGGCGCTTAACATTATCTTATTTGTTCATGAGTATATCTGTAATTTCTTGCGTTAGTATTTTTTCCGAATGACATGACAAGTAGTTATGGTCGTCATTCCGTCAATATGGGCTACCGTCCTATGGGACTGCGTGGCGGTGAGCGACGGGCACGACGTCGCGGATCCGGTGGAGACGAGTACTCGGATAATAACTCGACGGTGTACGTTTTGGACAGTGAGGAACTATCCGAAGATGAAATTCGCAATGAAGATATCATCGAACTTTTGCCGAAAAATAGGTTTTCGCGGCCGACGAGACCGGAGGAAGATTCGTTGGTTACATGGGTTGAAATCTCGGTGAAAGAAGGAGACACGTTGACCAATATCGCCTTGAAATACAACTGTAAAGTAAGCAGTGTTGTCGTCTGCCATTCGCAAATTGTTTTAAATGGTATCATGGTCCTTCACTAATTCATTTGATTCAGTAAGGTAATAGTTTATTTTTTTGAAAAAAATTATCAGCTGTTTGCCAGGGTATTTGTCCTCTGGCTGGGTAAAACCACAAGTTTACGTTGTTAAATTATTTTATGTTGTCAAATCAAAATGGAAGCTAGATTAATCAAAATAATCGTTTTCCTAAATAGAGGTTGGATTAATTATACTTATTCTTTACTTAAATAGAGGCTGGATTGATGGAGCTAATTTTTTCCATAACTAGAAGCTGCTGAAGTTAGGTCTTCGCTTCAATAGAATATGGATTGGTGAAGCGTTTTCCTAAATATAAGTGGGATTGAAGGGAATGATTCTTGCACTATAGATAGAAGTTGGATTAATGAAAAAGCTCTTAGTTAAATAGAAGTTGACTTGATGACAACAATGGTTGATTAAGTTTTGTTTATTCTTGTCTGCCAACTGGTGACTTTTCCAAGTAGTCAAGCATTATTTGTTGAAGACACATTTGCTGTTAATGAAGTTTGATAGCATTGATGTGAGTGTAAAATTATGCCTTTGAGCATGAACCGTTTGTTTTAGGTAGCAGACTTAAAACGCTTGAACAAATTTATCAATGACCAGGACTTCTACGGTCGCAAAAGGATTCGCGTTCCTGTAATACGGCATGGAGTCTTGGAAGAACGAATTCAGATAGAAGACAAAGAATCTGCTCACCACGGTATAACATTATCTTCGCTAATTAATCAACAAAGTCATCGTTGAATATTATTATTTTTATTGATTATTGAGGACATTTTATGTAGCATTTCTTCAATGTAGGCTTCTCAGAAAAGTGCTCCCTGCCCAACTATATGGCTAAATTAGGAAAGTTGTGAGATTCTGAAGGAACTGAGTAGGGTGACCCTTGGTCAATAAACACAGTGTAACAGGGAGACCATTCCAGTTTGTAGGACCAGTGACCGAGGAAGAGCAATGTCGTCGAATAGCAATCCCCGGATACCATCCGGGTTCCATTTGAATGTGTTTGAGGCATGCACGTTCTCTGACGTTCGGACCAGCATGGCTTAACTTTCCTTATTCCCGGGTAATAGCACTTGGTAACTGGTTGTAGCATAAGGTTTTGTTTCTGAGGGATTACAGATATCTTGGGTACAACAAAATATTGAAAAAGAGAAGTTTAATAATAATGATAATGACAATAAGATGATTTATTTAGCTTATATTTTAGCAGCTGAGGTTGATGACTCTGGCACTGTGCGCTAGACTCCAACCGTCTTTTACAATACAGTCTTTATTAAATAATTACAGAATCTGCTGAACAACATTGCACGGAATCAAACGAGCGCCATCTTCTCGACCTCGAGTCCGTTGAGTCTCAAGGACTGCAGGCTCAAGAGCTGCTTCTTCGCTACGATCAAGACATTCAGACGGCCATGAGTTGCTCAGCGAGTCGCGACGACTCAAACGCGGGGACCGTACTGCGACCGACGACTCTCAGCCGCCAGATGAGCAAAACGCTCAGCTGGAGAACAGTGCTGACATTTTTCGTAATGTTTTGTGTCGTCGTTCCTTTGCTCGGCGGGGTTTACGTTATTTTGAAATATTTCCAGGTGATTAAGTGAATCGTCTTGTAATAATATAATTTGTAAAAGTATTTTGCTGATGTACTTGTGTAATGTCGGGTGACATTATGGGCTGTAGATAAAATTTGTTGGTTTACCGATCGAGGATTGGGATCGAAGATCAGGATTGGATCGAGGATTGGGATCAAGGATTGGGATCGAGGATCAGGTTTGGGATCGAGGATCAGGATTGGATCGAGGATTGGGATCAAGGATCAGGATTGGATCGAGGATAAGGATTGGGATCAAGGATTTGGATCGAGGATCAGGATTGGGATCGAGGATCAGGTTTGTTATCGAGGATCAGGTTTGGGATCGTGGATTGGGATTGAGGATCGGGATCAAGGATCAGGATTGGGTGGTTATTTGCCATTTTGCAACCCCCGTTTTGCAGTGAGGATTAATAAGCACTTGCCACCTCTCTCTCTCCTGGCTTTTTACTGGCACTGCAGTGGCAGTTGATCAGGATTACGAATTGTGGCATCCATTTGTTAAATAAAGTTTTTATTCTTGGGTTTCACAGTATCAGCAATGATTGACATTTGAAACATTATCTTTGATGTAGCAGACTTGTTCTAGGTGTCAAAAATAGCCGATAAACAAACTGTTGGTGTAAATAAAGGCCAATTTTTTTATTCAATGGCTGTAACTGCTTTAATTTTCTCATTTAGCAACCGCTAACCCTAGTGATAATTATAATTATTATTTGATTCCCAATAAATAATAGACTTCCTTTTGTTGTTTTCACGCAAAATGGATCAGTGTCCAACTTGTTTATTCACTAATTTCACTTCCTTTAAAATGTTGTACTTTATCACCATGCTCGACGTCGGTTTGAAGAAAGTTCGAATCAAAGACTTTGCAGATCGTGAGATCATAATTATATTATCCAAGTTCCAATCAAAAGCTATTGCTTTTGCAGTACTTTGTACAGCTTCATCTGAACTTAAGTTGAAGAACAGATTTAATCAAAGTTGGTTCAGCTAGACTTGAGACAGCTTAAATGAAATCCCACAAAATTTGAGGCTTGATTTGCAATAGTGTCACTGACACTGATCACTTCAAGTTTGTGAAATAATTGATTTTGGAACTAGTAAGGAACTTTCTTTTATCGAACAACCACGTTATTATTTATGTTACCTCGACAGTTTTAGGGAATGGAGTTTTAGGTTTCGGACCAGCACATGTCTTTGTTAGTGTTCCTAACTGATCGCTGATAGGAACAGTGGCAGCGCCAGCTATTAAATTTCAGCAGGTCGCATCAAGGTCATTGGAGTTATTAATTATTCAGTACGTGTCAGAGAAAGTAAATGTATAGAAGACATTGAGAATTCCAAACAGTTTTGACAGGCCATCATAAGGCAGGTCAAAAGTATATGTATGTATGTGCACTTGTTGTAGCGTCTCTTCAAGACTTCTACTCATGAGTGCTCCCGACCACAGCACGGACACTGAATCGGAATTTCACGCCGAAGTTCTGAGCAATTGCAAGTGAATGACTCGCCCAAGGTCCCTACACGACAACTTGAGGTGGATTTAAACCTGCAACCCTTTGACTGCAAGGCATAACCCGCATACCAACTACACCACCGTGCCCCAAAATGTAATAGGCAGGCGAAGTGACATGCCACGACCTATGGTGACACAACCACTGGAAAGGATTAACTAGAAGCCGGCAGAGAAAATGGTTGAGCCACATAATGAGGATGACTATCGCCTAAGAACCCTAATTGACGAAAGAATGGTGTGTTATAAATAAGACAAGAGGAAGATCAAGGATGATGTTACTGAACTGAATGATGGAGAATGGTTATAGTAAGTTGGAGAGAACTGGGCAGTATCAGTATGGCAAATTTGTGCAATTGGACACAGGGGCGGATACAGAAATTTTCCAAGGGGGGGGGCCAACAATTTTAGCCTTGGGTCCGGAAAAAGTTTTTGATCCTGGCCAGAAGAAATCTGACGACCTTTTTATTTAGTCTTCGGATCAAAAAGTCACACAAAAAATACCCTCGAAACTTTGAAAGCTGATGCCCTTTTTTAGTTCAAACCGAATGGGCGGGGCCACGATACGTGGGCATTTCTAAATGTGGGGGGCCGTGGCCGGATTGGCCCACCCCTGGATCCGCCCCTGATTGGACATATACGAACCTGCCTACGAAGACAGGAATGCTCGATTTTTGTTGCCTTACTGTAAACGAATCTGATTAATGGTCTATTTTACAGCGGTTATGGCCGACATATGAATATATAATATATACATGTATAATTGTATATGATTTCGTCAAATTTGTATCTCCAAGTGATTTGCAAATATAATGTGCAAATATATTATCCCACTGTAGCTTACGTATGTTGGTTATATATATATATATATATTTGTTTGCATAATGTTGATTTAGATTTAATTTTCATTAAAAATATGTTGCAAGCAATGCTACATCACAAGAATCACTTTGTCCAGACTGGTTGCAGAAAAAAGATGAATTTACAATGCTGTGTATTTCTTCTGAACGTGCATACAAGGATCGCTGAATTGTAAACAAAGGTTTTCTTCAGATTGTAAATAACACTATCCAAATTGTATCTTAATTACGGTTGTATGTTGTAGATGTTCAGTTTATTTACAGTGTTGATTAACAGTGCGAACCCTTGTAATGAAACTGAGTTATGTAGGATTCTGTGTGTCACATCAGAACACTACGTAGGTTGAATTTTCTTCGAGAGAGTCTTTCATGCACAGTTTGAAGAGATATAATATGTCTGACATGGACTGGATGGTCGAAACTCATGTCTGGTTCATGTTCTACTGTTTAGGAAAGTATGGTTTTCTGTTCTGCTCTACGTTACCGATATACGCTTGCGTGCATACAATAATTATTGTGTTGAGTGTATAGAGAAAATCTATTGTTTTTTCCCGGCTGCACCAATACCATACCTGTACTTTGCATATGCCATTGTTTTGTAAATATACAAGGCACTAAAGTGAAGTTCTAGAGTTTGAGTGAGCAATTGTCTATAAAATGGTGTGTTTGCATTGCCATATGTGAAGCTCTACTTACCGATAGTTAAATGTGTGTGTGCGGCATTGTGTGTGTGTGTATATGTACACATTTGTAAAGTATGTATAATATTATATGTATGTATATGGTATAAATTATATATAATATATATAAAATATTCTTAATGGAAAACGAAAATATGCAGGCCGGCACACCATAGCCTGCTTCTTCTCTTCTCAGGAAAGCCAAATAAGTTAGTTATTAATAATTGTGTAAATCTGAATAGATGCTGGTGTTTTAATGTTTGGAGTTTATGTTGGTTTATGCTTTTGTAAAGTACCGTGGTATGAAGCTGGCCACAGTTGTCACGATTTAGGAGCTGGAAAATTTGAGCAAATTCCATTGGCTAGAGCAACAATCTTATTAAGTATCTCGATGACTTGATAAGTTGGAGCTCTATTTTCGTTAGCATACCAATTGATTGCATAAGGCACCTATCAGTTGGCACTTGAGAAACCATCTTTTGAGTACCAGGTACCTTATTTAGAGGGCTGCCTGTGCTAGCCTAACTGAGGTTAAAGTTCATCAAGGTCTGATGTTTTCACAGTAAGCAAGAGGTTAAAAAATAAATATGTATAGGTCTCATTACAGCACAATTTAGATTGGAATAATTTTCAATTTTTACGCTCGTATGGAAAGTGATGATAATTGAGCCTTTCACTTCTCTTCCTAGGTTTTTTGCTTTTGTGTTTGAGATATGGGTGTACAACTGTACATGTAAATGGTTCTGATGAGCATGTGCATTACAATTATTTTGACTATGAGTTTATTATTTCTTTTCATTCTTTCCTTTGTTGTGCTTGCTGTAAAGTTGATCACGCCAGAAATTGTTGAGCACAAATGTTTATCTAGACATTCTATGACTTGAGTGTTTCGTTGCGGAAATTCATTTGCTGAAATATCTTTCTGTAAATATAATTAAAATTATATTGCAATTGTATTACATAACGTTCAATGATAGTTGTGTGTAGCTACTTGTATTGAAATTAATATAAAAAATTCAGTTTATTGGTGAGTGTCAAAGAAACACATCTAGGCACGTGGCCACACTCCTTGCTTTTCTCATTGAGAACTCTCTCTATGGGTCGGCTTGAAGTTCTGCACTGGCTTCCTATCTCTGTGTGCACCCATTAGAAGATCCTTTCTCTCTCTGGTATCCAATGCATCCACTACAAGATCCTTTTTCTCTCTAGTATCCAAGGAGCAACTGTGAAATACCCCTCGGTCTCTATGCGAAAGGTGTTATCCGCATGCTCATATCTCACATGCTCATCTCGCTCACTGCATTCTGCTGGTTGTCTTGATGCCTTTGTTCCCAGGACTAGGACTGTTCCTCTGCTGTTGGTCAACATCGGGCATTTACTGTGGTTGGTCCCTCTAATTTGAATGAAAGTTCCTCCATCACTCAGGCTAATAAATTAATGACTGAGTTTTCCTCATTGGGCTCTCATTCTATAAAGGCGTCCCTAAGTTTCTGTGCTGAGGGGGTCTCTGAACAGTCATTCTGTGAGGGCGCTAGAGATACAATATTATGATCTATGAAACAGGAAATAATGAATGCTATGGAATCCACGTCGCTAAAGTACTCTGCAGGTCCTCAACTCATGCAATTGTTCCTGACCCAACACATGCGTTTACACTTTTAGCCATATTGAACAAATGTGTTGGTTAGGTTTTTGTGAACTGTAAATTCGTGTGGACTTTGTAGCTGATTATGATGAGCCTTGTCATATTTAATGATTAATTTGGAATGACAACCTGCTGACATGGAAATGAAACACCAATCTGTCTTCTCAGACTTTGTTTGTTGTCTTCTTTGGTGTTTAACTTCGTTGCACAATATTGAGCGTTTTCCAGTTCAATTTTGGCTGAATGTTCATTAATGCGGTGTAAACTTAATTATCAGTTGTTGTTTCTATTTAGCATGTGTAATATGTATCTGAAGTAAAGGAATACTGTATTCATGACTTATACAATACAACTGTTCTTGATCATGCCCTCCTTACAAAGTTCAGAAGGGCACTTGAACTCCTGCAACAGTTAAGATATATTCGGTCCCGTTTAGCTTCCGTGTCACCATGAATGTGGCATTATCTCGCTGACAGTTCAAAATATTAAGCTTTGCCAATATTTTTCATTCATTCATTCTATTGACTTGTATAGTGCACATTCAAGAAATCTGCTCAGGAGCACTCCCAGTCGAGCCACAGCAAGAGAAAAAAGATTAGAGATTTATGAAACAGAATTTGATTGGTCCGATGTAATAAATGCAGCTTTGAAAGGAGCTCATTTCAAATGGACAGCTCTACAACCAAGAATGCTCGGCATTGTCTGGCAGCTAAGCAAGTCCATAGAACTAGGTGTTGCCCCTTCTTAGCAGAGCGAAAAGGGCGACGCACTTCAATGTGTCAACATCAGACACTGGCAACAAACAAGCACACAGACAGATAGACAGCCAACGAAACAGATAGACACAGACAGTGATGCAAAGGTACATCAACTATATTCCTCTGACTATGGAGTACACAGAATAAATTCAATTGGTACAGACATGGGCGGAGTTTATCAGGGGCTAGGGGAGCTAAGCCCCACCCCCCAAGAAGGTCCAGATTCAGCTTTTTTTACCATTAAAATTATATCCTTTTCGGGCTTAGCCCCCCCCCCCCCCGAAGAAGGCATTAGCCCCTCCAAGAACGGAAACCAAACTCTGCCCATGGGTACAGACTACAATCGTGTAGGTAGAATAGAGTGCAATGATGTTGTTATTTCTTGTATACAAGGCTATCACAAGTGTACACTGTACAAGGCTATCACAGTGTGGTGTTGGTGCAGTGACACTGCAGTCTCAATAATAATGAACTTCATTTACACCACGTAGTACAGTTCAGTAGATATTTTGAAGTTTTTGATCCATTGAGGCCGTAATAGGCCTACTTGGCATCATTGAAACCACAATGGTTGTTGTCTATTATAGAATATTCTTATTTATTTATTTATCTGTTCCAACGACACCATAATAATTTGGTATGTTCATTGCCAAAATGCAAAAAAAAACATTGACGCTGCAAATATCGTAATTTAATTATTGACGTCACAATGCATTGGTTTCATCGACGTCACAAGGCGTTGAACCATATTGACGTCATAACGGAAATGATACCGTTAGTGGCGGTTAGCCTAGCCTATCTCAAAGTTAAGAATAACTTGCAGGATCTTACATGTTAGCGTTCAGAGTGTATTAGGCCTAATACACTTTGGTTAGCGTTAGGCTATAACTTACATGATTATTAATGTGTATTCGTTTAAAATTAATCATAGTTAGTTGCCAGTTATGGATTACTTGCGATTTTTGAGCATTAAATTTGACAGAAGTTCTGGCTTCAATTTGACGAGATTAATCTTTAAGGTAAGCATTTCACTTGTCCTCCGTAACCTCTTCTAGTCTTCTCACTGCAACGAGAAAGCTTATAGCCTAAAGAATTATAACTTCCGGCAAAGAGCTCACAATTTCACCCTCCGCATTTATAGGCCTATCCCAAGAATGTTATTTTAAAACATATGCACTAACAATCTCAACCATAAGTAGGCCTAGGCCTAATGGCCCTAAGTAGCCATACTGTCAATCGTACTGATGTAGGCTAAACCTACATCGTTTTGCCTGTTGTTTTTGGAATTAAACGAATAGGTATAGGGCTATTATAATATGCCTACAAATTGAGTCGACGTGATGACTATTGTAGGAGTCTGTTTCTCCAATAATACCCTCTCTTGTCTTTTCTGGTCTGTCTGAATTAACTGTTCTCGATTTTCTCTTGCGATGTGGTTTCTGTTTTCGAAATATATATATATATATATATATATATATAAAATAATATATATAATAAATATATATATATACATTATGATGCATGACATATATAATGTGTTTGATATAGAGAGACACAGAGAAACAGAGAAAGAGATAGGCACAGACAGACAGACAACCAGAAAAGAGACAGACCGACAGAGACACTGAGGCAGAGAGCGCACACTTCACAAACATACGGGACGATATCGAGGAGGGACTGGCTGATCGAGAGGGAGCTATGGGGGGTGGGGTGGGCGGGTAGAAGAGAGATTGCCAATTGTTGGGGATATTTTGTGGCAATTCAATCTTTGATTGGCAATTGTATCGTAATCTGCGAACAATTGCAGTCGTTTGCTCGACTTAAGATCATCTGCCTTTCCCAGAAAATAACTTCTCAATTGACGTGCTGCGCTCGTACAGAGGAAGAACCATAGCAGTCGATACTGGTATAGGCTACGCTGGCGCAGCCTGGACCCATTTTGTACTTACATGAACCTGTACGTAGCATATAGCTTTGGATGCTTGAATACAAATGATTCTTGTTAAATACTGTCCTATAGTTAATATCTATACGGCAGACTATATATCCTTTGCCCTCGTGTTGTGAAGATGACTGTGGCATAGGCCTACAAAGATGAATTTAAAAAATTAGTGTAGACCTATTGGCTGCTTGTGCGACCTGGTGGCGGACCTGTAACGCGTCCGCTCACAGAGCGGGAGGTTGCGGGTTCGACTCCGGGTAACGACCTTGGGCAAGTTGTTTACGCACACGTGCCTCTGTCACCAAGCAGTATAATTTGGTACCAGCGTTAGCTGGGAAGTAAACAGCAAGTCCTGCGATACACTGGCCTCGTGTCCAGGACCTTGGGATTCGTCCATTGCTGGCTCAGGGCCATGGAAAAGGAGATGAGCGCCTCCCTGTGTTCCTCATGGAACGGGATGGGACTTTACTTTTTACTATTGGCTGCAGCGAATATCTAATGATATACGGTAGCCTACAGTGTCCAGATAATGGACGTCTTTGAAATTTTTTAATTATTTGACAAAACTGATCAAGGACGTAGATATAAAACCTTTAACTATAACATCTATTTTCTTTATAACTTAATTATGGGTAGCTTAATTAAGTGGCCTGTGAGTCTTATAATTTATTATTACTGAATTCGCTGAAATTTTCTAACCTACATGTATATGACCTAATCTACACTATAGGTTATATAGTCCACAGTCTACCTATAGGCTACCGGTAAGAGTGACTAGTAGGCTAACGTTTTAGCTGTCGGTTTAGGTTTAGTTATAATTGTCATATATTTTTATAATCAAGAATTTTAGTTATAATTAGTTATCGTTATCTCGCGAGTCTTAGTTTCAGTTATATATAGTTATCGATAACTAAAAACATTTGAGTTTTAGTTATTATATTCAAAGTTTGGTTTTTTACAGTTATAGTTGTTCAACCATTTCCGTGAATAGGCTATCGTGCGTTTCTTAGTCCATAAGTCCAGATATAGGTCCTACCGGTATGTAAGAATAGACAGGCTTACATGGTCTAGGCTTACTGTTGCGCCCCATCTGTGCGATACAAAGTGAGATCATTTCCCTAAGCACAACAAGAAGCTTTATCTTCATTTAATGGACTAGCTATAATTGTCAGGCATTCATTGCAAATAAGTGACTTTTAAGGCTTTTTGGGTCGCGTCTTCCGATTTGTTTTCCACAGCGTTTGACTTATCGGATAATTCAACAATTTGCATTCGCTTACTTACTTTTTTTCTTGCTATCACATTTGAAATGTTAACAAACAGTCTTACTTTGGACCATGCCGTCTAAATTTTGTTTTTAGCCATTTAAAACTTCCCTAAACTGAAGTAAAAATTCACAATATAGGCCTAATTGTGTTATATTGTCACAACGAGTTGCCCGAACTTCGAATAAAAGAAACACCGATGTTGGAAAGGCCTAATAATAATTATGATCCCAATTAAAAATCCAAGAGCAAAATTCAATGAACTGTTAGGCGTAGGCTACCTTCAGCTAGAATTAATAGGTCTTTGAATGCAAACTTTTTAATTCTGGCAAATGTATTGGCAAATAAACCAGTTTGACTTTACATTTTTCAATTTTAGCGTCACTCACACAGGTCTAATTATGACGATTGCAGGCTATGACGTGTCACCAAATTCGGTTTCAAGTGACGGCGCGTCGTGAGATAAAAAAAAAAGGTTAAGGAGTTCTGTTCTGAAACAGGCCTACGGGTGCCTACATACTTCTAGGCCCTATTATGCCCTGTGTATGCCTATATGCGTTTGAGTGCGCATAATTATTATTATGTGAACCGCTATCCGTCCATTTGTGAATTTCCTTGATGTTAAGATTCTTTTCTAAAATGTGAAAACTGATCTGTAAACTGATCTCGGCGTCCAATTAGTCTGCGTAAATATATGCTGGCAGTTCCTTACTTAAAAGACCCGACCTGTCAACCGCCGTACGTGTGGCTTATCCTATCTGTCGGTCATTAAAAGTAAGTATTCTTCATCTCCAGAAGTCCGCTGTTCCATTCCATATTATGACTTGCTTTCGTTGGTTACATACGTCGTGGACTCGCAGAACATCGCGTGACGACTTTGTGATGTTACGGCCGTCGCAAGTTTCACCGTTCGACGTGTTCTGAATGCTCCAAGGATACAATAATATGCCGATGTTTGCATGCAATGGCGTATGTTTGTTTGCGTCAGTTTCGTGGCAACCTCAAAGTTGTACAGCTTCCTCTTGACTTGTCATCCCTGCAGCAGTATGAGAATCGTAGAAAAATAAATAGGGTTAGACTATGATGCACATGGAGGCCAAAGTGAAAGGAAGACTTTGCGGCCATAAGAATAATAATAATATTACTATAGGGGTTGAACCCCTCAACTCCCTCCGGCACTACTCACCCGCCAGATTGGGGTCGTTGAAAGATTTTGACTGGAAGCTATTGTATCCATGATTGGTTGACCTGTGATGTTGTTAATAACAGTTGCTTGCTGAGACGAGATAAAGATAGAGACGATGTAAGCTTATTACTTGAGTTGGTTGAAGAGTTACGGGCTAAGCAGTTCAGAGAATCAGATAATCTGGTAGTCAGAATTGCAGATGAATTAGCATAAAGTGCTGTGTTGGCCTATAATTATATATACATGCAGACTGTGTGTGTCTGTGCGTGTGTGTGTGTGTGTGTGTGAGTGCGTGTGTGTGTGTGAGAGTGTGTCGGTGTGTGTCTGTGTGTCTGTGCGTATGCGTGCATACGTCGGTGTGTTTGCGTGTGTGTGTGTGCATGGTTTACGATGTTCATCATTTCATTTCGAGACGAAGAACTGTGCGCCGAATCAGTTCTGATTAATTTTCCAACAACAACTCCGATCATCGTCCGGATGTGACGTCAGACGAGCAACGACGACGATGATGTAGCGCCACATAATTAGTTAGGCTCCTCTCCCTTCTCCTTTCGCAACAACGGGGTCAGATATATTTATGGAAAGAACGCCATCCATCAAACTCTACCCGATCATTCTGACAAATTGACGTCGAGCGAGTTCGACGACAGGGTCAGTCCAGGTCAACCCTTTCCACCCATCTATCCATCCATCCATCCATCCATCCATCCATCCATCCATCCATCCATCCATCCATCCATCCATCCATCCATCCATCCATCCATCCATCCATCCATCCATCCACTTCCGTATCCCTCCGCACGGAAAGCCATTGATCGATGTACTCCATGTCATCCGTTTCGTCTTCATTCGCCTGTCCATCAGTGGCGGCGCCAGGATTTCAGTTTGGGGGGGGGGGGGCTGAATTTCCGGGAAAAAATTCCATTTTTATCCGCCAAAATTTCTGATGACTTTTCTTAGTCATCCGGTCGAAATGTTGTAAAAAATTTCCAATTTCACCGCCACAATTTCTGATGACTTTTTTAATCATCAGCTTCAATTTTTAGTGGGGCTGAACGTTGAAATTTGTCATTTTTACATAAACTGACACATCGGGCACAGAACAGAGAAGTATGGAGAACAATAGTCAAGTGCGCAGTGGATACCTACGGGCTGTCAGCCCATGAATAAAGAAGAGAATACATAAAAAATGGATCGCCTATTTTGGGGGCTTAGCCCCCTAGCCCCCACCCCACCCCCTGCCGCCGCTACTGCTGTCCATCCGTCAGTCCAGCTCCAGAGTCATGAATCGTCGCCTGACCTTGTCTGACCCTGACTCATTAGTATGCGCGGCGGTCGTCGTCTTGTTTCGTCTTCTTTCTTCCTCTTCCGGTTCATTCTCATCGTCTGAATGAGGTTGCGTTATCAGATGACGTCGTGCGGAGGACGATGAATGCGTTCGGTTTTAAGAGCTGCTGCTATCGTTGCTTATTAATCTTTTCTGTCTTCTTGTGGATTGCTTTCAATAAATTGCTTGCTCAGTTTGACCGATTCTATCATTCTCTTAGCGCATATTTTATTTAGAACAAATGCCGCAGAAAAATGGACCCTCATTATTAAACTGAGCTAATCGCATTATTGAACCAGTTCCATTCTTGACGTTCCAATAATAGTGGATAGATATTCCCTAATAGTTATTAAGCAAATTATCTTTATTAGCGCAAGACTAGTGTCGCGGTGTGGAGCAATTCTTGTCAAAATGTTATGGTAGGAGACCCCGCCTGCAATAATTTACAATGTCAGTAAATGCTATGCAACATTATGAGTCAAACATCTACCTTTATTGAGTTTATTCGGTCTTCCTGTCCTCGAGACCATGGTCTTGGTGTTGGTCTTGAGACCACACGACCTGGTCTTGATTTTCAAGACCAATACCAATATTATTGTCAATACAAACAGTGATTTATCCGGACCGCTTTAAGGTCGTCGTAGCTAGGGCGTAGGCCATAATAAGGTCAACTTAAATTAAAACTGGGTGCGTTCCTGATTCAGACAATTTTATGATTGCAAGTGTGCATAAAATATGCACTTGGCTTATATCAGCAACGTTCCCAGTTTTGATTTAAAGTTCCCGACTTTCTGTTATATTTATAACTGGAGGTAATTTTATAACTGGAGCTGTCCTTTATTCTATGGCGTCGTTTAATAGTATAGGCCTATAGGCCAAGTTTCAGTTTAACTGCATGCGTAATAACAAAGATCATTAGCTACTACCCCCCTCCTTCATCCAGGCTTTGGACTGGCGCTGCAAGAGTACAAGCAACTTCTTCGTTTAATACTTGCTTGTTACTAGTTTAACGATGCTGCCATATCAAAGATGATTAATGTCGCCCTCCTCCTTTATCCAGGCTTGGGACTGGCACTGGCAGATAACAACCAGTGGCCGAGTTACTTCGTTTGATAGCTATATAGAGCACATCTTTATATAGGCTACCTCCGACATGGAACAACGTTTTAATTAAAGATAGCCAAGTGTGAAATACGATAACAGCGGAAGAACGCGACTTCAAAGCCCTACGACGTGTACGGTGTAAGCTTACTTAACAACGGGAGAACGCGTTTTAGTGCGTGCGCGAAAGTTCATGTTCCTATTTTTAAAACGTTGTTCCGTGTTCGACTTCATATACCTATTTGATCTTTTGTGATCGGTTGGTCCATTACGACCCGCGAGGGTGGCTTGAGTACACGTATAGGGCTTTGAAGTCTCGTTCCCCCGTTGCCATCGTAGTTTACGGCAGGCTATCTTTAAACGTGGTTCCAGGTTCCACTGCTCTATGGTCGGGATTATTTTGGTCGTTGGTGATTCTGACGAGGCTCTTTCGGTCGTTGACTATTTTGATGGAGGGGGGGGGCTATTTTGACGGGTCACCTGTACTCACACCGGGGATTTTCTCAGTCGAGTAGGCCTAGCACATGGAAGTTGCTATGCTATAGCGTATAAATTATTTGCTTGGTTGATATCACCACACAAGACTTAATAGACTATGAGGACAGCTGTCCATCATAACCAAAGACGAGATACGCTTCTATGACCTTATAATTTTTTCAACGCTGTTTATATAATCATGAGTGACATCTAGCGGAGTGGACAGAACTCGTGTCGCTTAGTGACTTCTAACATCAGCTTCTACCAGTATATCGTGGGGCGCGTTGGCGTAGTGGTGTCGATCGTCGTTGTCTTGAAGCCGGAAGGTTCGAGGTTCGAATCCACCTCAATTCGCCGCGTGGAGACCTTGAGCAAGTCCTTCACTCGCAATTGCTTGGGCGCTTCGGCGTGAAACTCCGATGCAGTGTCCGCGCTGTAGTCGGGAGCGCCTCTGAGTAGAGAGCTTGAAGGGGCGCTATAGAAATAAATGAATAAATAAATAAATAAATAAATAGAAGCAGCTTATTAAGTCTATTCGCAGGAAGGTCTGTGCTGACGACTCTGTTCTGTTCCAACGAATTTGTCGCTTTCGTGTAAAATTGATTTTAATCAATAGCAAAGAAATCAGAAACTTATTTTTTGGTGTGACAATTTTAACGGAATGCCATTATCAACGTATTAGCCTAAAGATTGCTTGACGAAACGGTTTTTTTATAAATCGATGTAATATCCCAAATATAAAGGATGATTAATTAATGTATGAAAGTTGCCGAAGCTACGACCGTTCAAATAGTAATTTAATGAGAAGTAAATAAAAAGAATAGACATGTAGTAATATATTCTAATTCTCTGAAACTTGATTTCTTTATGCTTAAAATATTATTAAGTAGTGTACTATTGGTAGTGGTGTTGGACGTAGGCTACCTGTGCTAATGGTGGCAGTAGTGGGCAGAATAGTGGTGATACAAAATGGCAGTATAGTAGTAATAAACTAGCAGTAGAAACAGCAGCAGCAGTAGTAGTAGTCCTAGTAGTAGCCTAGTAGTAGTAGTAGTAGTATATAGCAGTGGTGAATCTGGTGATAATAGAACTGAGCTTATATGTTGTTGTTGTTGTTGTCGTCGTCGTAGCTTCGGTAATAATAACAACGACGACAGAAAATAACAGTGAGACTGGATTCCCAGTTGCTATAGGTCTTTGTCGGTCAGTGTGTCGATTTGTATGTATAGCTTTTCTTTGCTAAGAAATTGGATCGTTTTCTTTGATTCATTTCTCCCGCGAGGTTCTAAGTCAGACACCGTCCGTCCGTCCTTCCGTCCTTCCGTCCGTCCTTCCGTCCGTCCTTCCGTCCGTCCTTCCGTCCGTCCTTCCTTCCATCCGTCCTTCCGTCCGTCCTTCCGTCCGTCCTTCCTTCCTTCCGTCCGTCCGACCGTCCATCCTTCAGTCCTTCCGTCCTTCCGTCCGTCCGTCCTTCCGTCCGTCCTTCCGTCCGTCCTTCCGTCCGTCCTTCCGTCCGTCCTTCCGTCCGTCCTTCCGTCCGTCCTTCCGTCCGTCCGTCCGTCCGTCTTTCCATCCTTCCGTCGTCCTACCGTCCTACCGTCCATCCTTCAGTCCTTCCGTCCTTCCGTCCGTCCTTCCGTCCGTCCGTTCGTCCGTCCTTCCGTCCATCCGTCCGTCCTTCCGTCCGTCCGTTCGTCCGTCCTTCCGTCCATCCGTCCGTCCGTCTTTCCGTCCGTCCGTCCTTCCACCCGTTCGTCCGTCCGTTCGTCCGCCCGATCGCGCAGCTTATGCATACGTGCCATAGGTCGTTCGTAAATACGTCGTCCATCTGTTGTGTTGGGTTGGGAGTTGGGGGTCGGTCAGGTGGTCAGGTGGTCGGTTGGTCGACTGAGTTGTTCGTCCATCGCGTGTTCCATTGACAGAACAAAGAAAGGAATCGGACAATGGACTCAGTGGACGACGACGACAACGACGTTCTTTCTTTCATTCGCTGCTTATGTTGCTTCGGGTGGTTTACGTGTGTTTCGAGATGTCAACGGATTTTTCTCGTGAAAAACGAATGCGGAAGAGAAACAGAATCGGAGGAGGAGGAAGGGGAAGATGGGAAGCATGGAGAGTGGAAGAAGAAGGAGAAGAAGAAGGAGGAACAAAAGGAAAGAGTTAACGGAGATGGAAGGTGAGAAAAAGTGTGGATGGTGGAGGATCAAATGAAACAAGCTGAAGAAGGAGGGAGAAGGAGAGAAGGGAATTGGCGAATAAGTAACAATTAGATGGAAATTGAAGGAAAATCAACGACAGTTGCATGCGAGATGGGAAAGTAAGAATCAGAACAAAGACTGAAGAATGAAAGATTTACGAAGGAGGATAAGAGAAGGGCGTACGTGTATTTGAATTGAAACAGGAATAAAGAAAGACATTGTAGCAAGCCAGCAACAAATGAAAGAAGAAAGAAGAGGGAATAAAGAAGTTAGAAGGATCGAGTTCACACAGACAGAGAGAGAAAGACAGACAGCTAGACAACACAGACAGACAGAGAAACAGAGAGACAGATGGGGGAGAGAGATAGAGACAAAGACATAGGCATAAACAGAGACAGAGACAAAGAGAGACAGCGAGAAAGACAGAGAGGACAGAGATACAGAAGGGGAGAGAGAGAGAGAGTGAGAGCGAGAGACAGAAACAGAGACAGACAAGGCCGTATCCAGGGGGGTGTTTTGGGTGTTTGAACACCCCCCGAAATGGAAAATGCAGAAAAAATCTATTGCATTTTCTAGTTCGTCATGCGAAAAATCATGAAAAAGTGATGAAAACACCCCCCGAAATGAAGTAAAAGAAATTTGACGGCGAAAATATTTAACAGATTTCGACCGGAGGACTAAAAAAAAGGTTATCAGAAATTTTGGCGGCGAAAACACCCCCGAAATAAAATCCTGGCTACGGCCTTGGAGACAGAGACAAAGAGAAAGCTACAGAGAGACAGAGAGAAAGAGAAAGAAAGACAGACAGAGAAAAAAAGACAGAAACAGAGACAGAGAAAGATCATGTAGAGATAATTTACGATGGAGGAGTTGATAAGCATGGACGATGTGGAAGGAAGAAGAGTTAGAGCGTTCCATTACGGCAGTCTGACAGGCAGCCATTCATTATGGTTAATATAAAATCTTAGTGATTACATTATTCTTATCCTCGGCAATTGAAACTGTATGACCGACCAGTCCTCTTCCTAGCCATCCCATCTACCCACGAACTTTTTTTATTCGAGTTAACCAGCCTATAATTGGTGACGTTGGATAAGAAATCGCGATCATTGGCGGGAATTTTGATCTCTGTCTCTCGAGTCCAACAGGCTGACCAATACATATTCACTATCGAATATTCCTTTTCCCCCATGGCACTGAGAGAATATCTATAGGAGGAAATAATTATACTTAGCAGGAAAATTAATTCGGAATTTGTTGCACCCAGTTGATGGCTAAGAAATACTTGATTGATGAGACGAGTTCCAACGATAACGACCTACATGTACGTGTACATGATTGTACTGTAACACTGTATACAGTGTTGTATCGCGTTGAACGATATAGAGTCTCAGTTGACGCCTTTGTTTTTGTCTTTTTGGATGTCGCTGTCTCTGAAAATGTCGATGTCTCTGTACATGTTGCTGTCTCTGTAGATATAGTTGTCTCTGAAAATATCGCTGTCTCTGCACATGTCTGTCTCTGTACATGTCGCTGTTTCTCTACATGTCGCTGTCTCTGTATAATATGTCGCTGTCTCTGAAAATATCGCTGTCTCTGTACATGTCGCTGTATCTGAACATTTTGCTGTCGTTGTACATATCGCTGTCTCTGTTCACGTCGCTGTCTTTGTACATTTTGTTGTCTCTGTACGTGTCGCTGTCTCTGTACATGTGGACTGCGATGCTGGAGAAAAACTGAGCCACTTCGGCTGAGTAAGCTTATACACTTTATACAGTCGCTACAACGGTTTGCCTATTAATATTATGGCATAATTTATAGATGCGTTTTCTTTTTGCATAGTTTCATCTGCCTGTCTATCTATCTATCTGTCTGTCTATCTGTCTGTCTGTCTGTCTGTATGCATGTATGTATGCATGTATGTCTGTCTGTCTCGCTCTTTGGCGTCTGGCCACATGACAGAGTCGTATTAAAAACCGAGACCAAACTTTGTCCCGATTGTGATATCGACGCACATGCATAGTGTCTGCCTGCGTCTGTGATTGGGTGTATGTCTCCCGTCCCTACATTTTTTCAATCATCAAATTTCTTTTGGGGTGGGGGAGAAGTCTTCTCTCATTCCTGCTCCATATAGACCTACCATTGCCGAACGCGACTCTTTTTCCAATCATCGGATTGAATCGTACACGTCTTGATGTATAGACGTCTATTCATATCTTGACGTCAATTTCAGCTTTCCTCGATCGTGTCTATAGGGACGATGGTCTCCCGGGTCTTCCCCCTATCCCTCCCCCGGTGGGTTTTCCAAGACATCATCTCCTGCGTCAGTGCTTTCCATCGTCTGTCATTCTCTTTCTTTAGTCTTCGGTCTTTTCCTTAGTATGTATACGTGCACTTTTTATAGTGTCCCTTCAAGATTTTTACTCAGAAGCCCTCCCCACTACAGCGCGAACACTGAATCGGAGTTTCACGCCGTATCGCTGAACAATTGTGAGTGAAGAACTTGTCCAAGATGCCTACGCGGCGGCTTGAGGTGGATTCGAACCTGGAACCCTCCGGCTGCATGGCGTGCACGAGCATATCCACTACATACATATACACATACATGCATACATAGTCGACATCATAATCGTCACATGGTCGTTGTTGTCATCGTTATCGTTGATTTCATCGTCAGAATTGTATTTGTGGCTGAATTTTATAATGATAGAAGTAAAGTCTCGATCGGTAATTTACTTTTTCCTGCTGACAGACAATAGTCATTGTTTTGACCGTGGCTGATCCACTCCATATATCTTTTGGACCACACATACGGACGGACCGGACATGAACCTGACCGGAAATGGACAACAGGACAGAGTGGACATCCATTCTTCTAACCATCGACAGTTCCAAACCGGAAGGAAGCATCGTGAGTCGACCTCGACGACCAATTCGCAAGCAGCATTTTTATACGAAGACAAACTATAACGAGACTGAAGTTGCGATGGCTAAAACGAGACAAGAGCACCGGGCCTGAGAAGTTTCGGATTAAAATGGGGTTCCGGTTTAATGGGGGATTATGTTCTATGGACGTCTACCCAATGGTTTTCGATTAAGATCTGTTGAAACGGTGCTTACAGATTACTGTTTCTTCTACAATTGAACTTAGAAGTAGGCTATACGACATGGAATTTAATGTCATATCGCGATTGATGTAATCTGTAGCTGTTATTCATTTGGAATTGCCTCCATCATGGGCGGAGTTTGGTTTCCGTTCTTGGGAGGGCTAACCCCGAGTCTGGGCCTTCTTAGGGGGGCTAACCCCGAAAAAGGATACCATTTTCATGGTGAAAAAGTTGAATCTGGGCCTTCCTGGGGGGCTTAGCTCCCCCTAGCCCCTGATAAACTCCGCCCATGACCTCCATGTTACATTGTGCCTTTTGCTCAGGGGCCACTCCACTCTGTTACTATACAGTGTTCATCGGTGCTTTTAAAAATAATTTTTAGTACTTCACAACCTCTTCTTTTCCCCCCACCCGCTACATGTAGTAAATTACTCCCAACAGTGACCTTTTTAAAAATCAGATTTCACTGCACTGGCGTGCTTCTACAACTGTACAAATCCATTTGTAACTTTACATTTTGTGTACAGCTCCATGCTCAAAAAAGCCCTGGCGTACATCTCTTGTTGGCATGCGCGATATTCTGACTGTAAGGGCTTCTGGTACAAATAGTTTGTTGTCGTAAACGGAGCTGTTACACGGGGGCGTTTTATTGCATGAAAATTAATTTCGATTTTGACCTTCTGCAGAAACTTAATTAAAGTTGGCCTGATAAGCAAAACTGATCCTACCTTCTTCACATTTTTTCAAAAAAATTATTCTCGTTGTCTCGTCGGCCTTGTTTAGGCCCATACGTTGCCAAATTATTTTTACCGTCACCAATGCCGCACTTGACGTTGGTATAATCAGGCAGTCCACCATAACTATCACCAATCCAGATTCCATTTAAGGAAACATCTGTTTTATCAACGGAAATTCTGTTTAAGCAAGAATTATTTCAGCCAATCCAATTTTTGTCAGTGGCGTTGCTAGGAAATTAGGAATGATTTTTTAACCACCTCATTACGAAAAATATGACCGACAAAAAATTCGTCCAAATCCGCTGAATACTCATTCGGGTATGGCGGGTGGAAAGGCAAAGCTAGTTAGAAATGCCAAGTGTCTCGGAATCTTCTATGCTAATATTTGTCATAGACACCACGCCTTCTAAGGTTTGGCTACGCCGCTGGTTTTCAGTTAACCCAATGCTTTTTCATCAATCCAACTTCTATTATTAAATAATAGAAAAAAAGAAAGGAAAGATTCTTGTATAAAATTTTTACAGGGGTAGTTCAACAAAGAAAGCCTATTATGTTCAACAAAGAAAGCCTATTATTCTACACTTTTAAGCGTCCGCTGAAGCAAAGATTCAGTTTACACTTTTCATAATCGCTTCTGATTTTCGCTCCAACATTTCAGTCGCTTCGGTTGCTTGCAATTTCTTCCCTCATCCCACAACAGTTCTATCACACGAGCCAATTCCGATGTACTACATGTCAATTTATTTTCCTATTGAATATCGCAGTCCTTATATCCGATCGGAACTGGAGGAACTAAGTCTAAGTCTAAGTCTAAGTAAGTAAGTATATCATAATAGGCTTTCTTTGTTGAACTACCCCTTCACACGCCTTTACGATTCAATCTAAGTCTTACATGTATAATTGTATTATGCCGTTTCTTTTTTACTTTATCACCATAATGATTGTTCTCTTGAGGTCTTATTATTATGGTTCGAGTTTGGACGTCCAATTAAGTGGCAGCCGGAATCTTACCACACCCGATGAAGTTTAGTTGCCTGTTTGGTGGCGTTTCTTACGGTGTAGAAGAAGGTAGACGGTAGGATCGAGGAAGCAGTGGTTGATGTACCGCTGGGGTTCGAGTCTGGGTCGAGGGAAGACGAAGGAGGGCGGAGACCTTGGACTGAGTTATGATCGGATGTTCGATGGCTGGACCAGAGGTTTCGCTCGTCGTATGTATACGGAAACGATGACGTTTCTTATTTTCCGGCGAAGGAAGGAAGGAAAAATGGATGGAAGAAAGGCAGGAAGGAAGAATGGGTGGATGGAATGAAGGAAGGAAGAAGGGAAGGAAAGACGGATGGAAGGCTGAGAACATGTCGAATGACAAAGTAGACTAACAACTATACGACGAGCTACGTCGCGTCATGTCCTACTATTTAAAGAACTCATAATTATTATATGCATAATAATGGAACGAGAACGAATAGGTCTATGTCTTCTTCTGTAGTGCTCTGGCAACGGGTTAGTGCAGAAAATGACATTTTGAAGACATCATTTGTGATTTTGCTAATTCAAAGGGCAATAATGCAAGGAAGAGGCAGAGCAGTGAGGAGTGGCAAGGAAAGAGGGGAACAGTGAGTAGTGGCAAGAAAAGAGGGGAACGGTTAGGAGTGGGAAGGAAAGAGGGGAACGGTGAGGAGTGGCAAGGAAAGAGGGGGAGCAGTGAGGAGTGGCAAGGAAAGAGGGGGAGCAGTGTGGAGTGGCAAGGAAAGAGGGGGAACAGTGAGGAGTGGCAAGGAAAGAGGGGAACAGTGAGGGGTGGCAAGGAAAGAGGGGGAACAGCGAGGAGTGGCAAGGAAAGAGGGGAACAGTGAGGAGTGGCAAGGAAAGACGAAGGCGGAACTGACTCCATAATATTATGATATCGATGAAGACAATCCTTGTGACGGGTGCATAATGCTGGATGAATGTGCGCGACTAATACCACCTCCCGCCTCAGTGACCTTCACTAATACCTTCGTGTCGGCTATAAGTTGAGGAGAGTATTGGTGACGATTTATCTACATGTACCTATTCTATGTGTTTGTTTGTATGTCCATATGTATGCTTGTATGTGTGTATGTTTGTATGTCTGTATGTTTGAATGTCTTTCTGCACGCTTGTCTTACCATGGATCATTAGAGATTGATGTTTAAGGATATACGTGTGAACGCCTATGCATACATATGCCTGCATGCTAGTGAGCATGCTCGTAAGTATGTATGTATGCATGTATGTATGTATGTATGTATGTATGTATGTATGTATGTATGTATGCATGTATGTATGTATGTATGTATGTATGTATGTATGTATGTATGTATGTATGTATGTATGTATGTATGTATGTATGTATGTATGTATGTATGTATGTATATATGTATGTATGTATGTATGTATTTATGTATGTATGTATGTATGTATGTATGTATGTATGTATGTATGTATGTATGTATTTATGTATGTGTGTATATAAGTTTGTATGTATGTTGTTATGTATGTATTATGTATGTATGTAATTTTGTATGTTTGTATGTATGTGTGCACGTTTGTATGCATGCATGCATGTATGAGTGTTTGTGTGTATGTATTTATGTATGTTTGTATTATGTATGTATGTAAGCGTGTATGTATATATGTATGTTTGTATGTATGTTTGTATGTACGTATGCAAACTATGCATGTATGCATGCATGTATGCAAAATATAGACTATATGTAGGGCCTAGGTATGCAATGTGGGCAAAGTTAAAATTGACTCTTTCATCAGCTGGATAAAGTTTGGCACGCCAGTATGACTTCATTTGCAATTAAATACCAAAGTCAAGTACATCCAATAGTAGCCAATTACTTGCGAAATCAGAATGTGAACAGACACCAGATTTCTTGCAGTTGCTGTTTCTCAGGTAAATTCAAGAAAATGCAGTTTTAGAGTTATGAAAAGGCATATTTGCAGCTGTCCTGAAAAGTCTCTACTCAACAGACAGTCATTATAATAGGCCTGATGGTCACCACCAACTTGCTGCAGCCGCAGTGGAAACCTCATGCTTCTATCTGCTCCACTACTTAAGTTATGTTACGTTGAATATGGCTTCAGAGAACATTCCGTACAATTCAATGCAAATTTTCACCTAGTTGCTGACTTTAATATGGTATATCTCAGTCATTTTTCAAAATATCTCAATAAAATTTTGTATATGTGCTTCAAAATGCTGGGCAAATACATGGTAAATTTTCAGCAAAAAATTAAAGTGAGGGTGGGAAGTTCTGGTTGATCTGACATGGAATGACCTTATTAAGGATAGATTGGTTGACCTTGAGCACCACCTAAACATGCTCCAATCTGCTTCAAATTTGGCCCACATCTCACTTAGGCGAGGTAGAACAGATGTAGACTTGTGGAGACTAGTTCTGATGAAGATGATTTTTTGCCATTGTATCGTGGACCAGTCTAGTATGCATGTATGTGTTTTTACGTGCATGAAGGCTATGCTGCAGTATGCATATAATAATTATTATATCCCATCTGCAATGGGCTATAGCCTTCAAAAAGTGCGCGTCAAAGTTGGCTTACTGATACATGTATCAAACGTACATCAAAGCCTGCCTAAGACTCTTCGGACCCCGGTCAGTGTTACAATTGCAATTAATTGTCACATTGAGGAGACTTGATTCACGCATTCCCATAACACGTCGTGGCATAGGTGAAGATTGCATGTAGCCTATGGGAAGAGAAGTGCTAAGAAATAGCATAATATGTTTTTGCGGTCATTAGGCACGCCGTGTCAACTAAACCTTTTGGCTGAATGCGGAGTGATAATGAAGAGAGATATCCATCTGGGATTCTCATGCATCAAAGGAAGAAGTATGAAACAACGGCGATTCATTATAATATAATCACTGATCAGTTATGTGATTTGGTCGGATAGGCTTATTACTTGAGCGTAGGTAGCCTACCAGTCATGAAGGAG
Organism: Lumbricus rubellus; assembly: GCA_945859605.1. Classification (NCBI taxonomy): domain Eukaryota; kingdom Metazoa; phylum Annelida; class Clitellata; order Crassiclitellata; family Lumbricidae; genus Lumbricus; species Lumbricus rubellus. The sequence goes on from OX243817.1 coordinate 24,238,070, forward strand.
CGCAATGACCTCTCAAGACATGACGGTAAAAGGTATAATGTAATACCTTCAGGAAGAGGTCATTATTTTTTATGGGGCGCGGTGGTGTAATGGTGGGTTCGACTCATGCGCTTCGGCGTGAAGCGCCTATGAAGTGTCCGCGCTGTAGTCGGGAACGCCTCTGAGTAGTGAATTTCATGGGGCGCTATAACACATGCGGAAAATAAATTTTAAAAAATTGTATTGTGCTGGATGCGATGGTTTTCCGTATTATGAGCACGCAATGTCACAGAACATGAGCTCGTCAGAGGATGGAAGCCATGATAAGACAGACAATTCTGTTTCAACCTGCCAGTCACCCTTTTGATCCTCGCTGCATGTAGGCTACGTGAACACTGTTACAGTAGGCCTACACTGTTGCGCTGGAGTTTACTAAAGAACTGCGGTACGAGATCCCAGCGGTTACAAGTAACCCGAGCGAGATTAACCGTTTGCTTCAGATACAGGCATCTAAGAAACGCCCTCTCTGCTTTCGGCAACTCGGATAAGAACAGTCGTGGACGGTTGGCATCAAAAGCGTCTAAGTAACGATTTAAAATAGGTCTAGCTAATAAGTAAGAGCAGTCGGTTAATTGCATTTGTCTGTCTTATGAAACATAGAATTGTTACGAATATTAAAAAGAATAAACCGAGAATAATACTCAAAAATACAACACCATCAACTTAATATTTAAGTCTTTTATCGTTCTATGCATTACACGTTATAATGCACGATTCTGTAAATTTGAGCAGTTTTCAAACGGTCTTTATTGATGTTTAACGTCACTACATGTGTTCTATAAAGGTTGATTAGTGTCGCCCTCCTCCTTTACCCAGGCTTAAAACTGGCACTGCCAAAGCTCGTGCAATTGTGGAGCTTCAGTTTACTGCGAAGCTATTATTGCAAAAGAAGAACGAAAATAGTTTTGCACAAATTTCCCATCTAATGCATGGCTTTTCTTTTGATGCACTGGTTATTGCATTCCGTTGATGTTTGTTTTTCCCTGGTCTCCAAATTATTAGTCTCTTGGGAGTAGGGTGTGGGGGGATGATAATAGCCACGATATGTTTCGACGTCGATACTAGTAGACTATTAGCGCAGTAACAGCAAAGATGCCTTGATAAGCACCTTTGTCCGACGAATATCGGGCAATATCCAGCAGGAATCAGACCCCATATTAATTTTCAGGATTGCATTCTCATGCATCATGATACCCTATTGCAAAACAATGCAATGTTAACGTTCATTTAAAAATTATAAATTCTGGAGCAAAACAAAACTGCAGCAGGAAACCATGTATACGCTAATAAAATAGGAACACAAAACCATGTAATCACACAAGAACACAAAAGCGGGACTATGGAAATTGTAGAACGGGAGAAAAAGACAATAATGATTATTATTGCGGAAGGCAATGAACATCAGGGACGAACTGTAAGGGAGCAGAAGACGAGAAAAGACTTTACGAGAAAATAGAAGAAAAAGACGAAGAAAAGAAAGAGCAAAAAGAAGAAGATAAGGAGGAGCAAAGAGAAAAATGACAAGAAGAGAAATCTGGAAACGCAGATAAACGAATTTAGAGAAGAAGAAATGTAGAGAGGCAAAGTGGGAGAAGAAGCGGCGATGATGATGATGATGATGATGATGATGATGATGATGATGATGATGACGATGACGTAGATGACGTAGATGATGTAGATGACGTAGATGACGTGAATGACGATTACGATGACGATGGTGATGACGTAGATGACATAGATGACGATTACGATGACGATGGTGATGACGATGATGATGATGACGATGATGATGACGATGACGACGATGATGACGATGACGATGACGATGTTGATTACGATGATGATGACGATAAGGATGATGAGAGTAACGATGATGATTAGGATAATGATAAAACAATCATCTTCATTTTGCAGGTTTTCCTTTCTTTCTTTTCTTCGTCTTTTCTTCTATTTTCTCAGTTTTATCTCATCTGGTAGTCTGAACTCCATTGGTCCTAAGCGTATCAGCGAATGCGAGGAAACCCCGATATCCTGCTTATTCGATCCGCTTCCGTCATTTTTTCATTACGGACGAAGGCGACGATTTGAATGACATTGTTTCTCTAGGCCTATATTGTAGGCCTATACATGCCTTCAAGTCAAACTATACGCTGGACAGACATTTTTACTGCTGTGACACGTAGGTCTCTACATTTCTGATTTACTTAAACATTTTCTCTTTCTGCTAATGTAATATTCCTTCTCTCTAAGCCTAAGAAAAGGCGACATTAATGATAGCAACTTTAAAACCTTTCCCGCTTGTCTGCAATGACACAACCGGAATTCGTATGCAATACGCGTAACACCGTCCATAAATATAATAAGCCAGTGATCGTATTACAAGCGCTTCTGCTCCTTTCGATAAAGAAAACCGTAAACAGCCGTCTTGAAAATGTATCTGTAAATAAATTTCAACTCTTTACCGACCGAAGCATAGTAAACGGTATGGGAAATTGGGAATCCTACATGTATACCCTCGGTTGGCAAAGGGTTAAGACGAATTCTTGCCATTAGTTTTTCTGCTGCTGCGTTCTTTTCATTTTCATCAGTCCTTGAAAAGTCTGCAATGCTGCATCGGTGTAAATCATCGATTCGTTATACGTGTGCGTGCTTTCTGCGTTTTGCTAATCTTGCTGGCGGTCTGCGCGGAGTCATAGATCAAGTGGAACGTTAAGAGACAGATTCCATAGAAGCGAAATGAAAAGGTCGTGGAAGGAATTCGCTGCAGCTGACCGGGTATTCATGGCATCTGTGAGGCTGTGAGGCAGTCGGACCTATATGCAATAATAAATGCATTTACGTTTCTGTGCGTCTGTGGAGAACAGGAATTCGATGCGGACCTTGCAGTTGCGTGTAGAGGATGAAGAAGAGAAGGACGAGGAGGATGAGTAGGAGAAGAACAGAAGATGTATGAATCAGAGGTAGAGAGAGAGAGAGAGAGAGAGAGAAAGAGAGAGAGAGAGAGAGAGAGAGACAGAGAGAGAGACAGAGAGAGACAGAGAGAGAGAGACAGAGAGAGACAGAGAGACAGAGAGAGAGACAGAGACAGAGACAGAGAGAGAGAGACAGAGAGAGAGAGAGAGAGACAGAGAGACAGAGAGAGACAGAGACAGAGACAGAGACAGAGACAGAGACAGAGAGACAGAGAAACAGAAAGACAGAGAGACAGAGAGAAAGAATGGGATGGAAATGATAGGAGGAAAAGGCAAAGGAATAAGAAGATGAGGAAGAAGAAGGAGGAGGAGTAAGAGACAAATTGAATCGGAATATTCATAAGATGAAGGAGTAAGCTTAAATGAGAAGAAAAAGGAAATCGAAGAAATAGAAAATGAAATCGGAGGACGATTAGAAGGAAGAGTATGAAGACAGAGGAGAGGATAGGAAGATGGAGAATGAGATGTTAAAGAAGAAGGAGGGCATAGAAGAGAAGATGAAATCGGAGAAAGAAGAGGAAAAAAGAGGAATACGAATGGAATGAGGTGTAGGCGATCGTGGAGCCGTTGAAAAAAAGAGAAGAATGTGAATTATTGCAGAGGCAGAGAGAACTAAGAGGGTGAAGAAGAAGGAGGAGGAGGCAGAGGAAGAAGCGGAGGAGAAGAAGGGAGGAGAAGGAGGGAGGAGAAAGAGGACAAGGAGAAGAAGTCCCGGAATTATTTAATCCAGAGGTTCTCAACCTTTTTTCGCACGCGACACACCTAAACTTTGAACAAAATTTCGCGACACACCATGCAACGGTCATGAGAATTTTGTTAAAAAATTTAAATAATCTGAAGCCAGCTTAGCCTATGGATCTATATTTGAAATTTTCACGCATTTTAATTAATGAAATGTTGACACTGAATGCGCTGGTGCCCGCGCTTGGCTTTCAAGTAATTTCTTTAGAAATTTCGAGTTTACAATTATAATTACGATTCTAGTTTTTAATTATTCTAAAATTCCAAATTCTGATAATCTTAGGCCTAATTTACGATTCCATGTCGTTTTGTGACGACTATGCGTTAGGCCTAATTGTTTGTCCTAACAGTTAGCCTAATGGGATTTTTGCTCCTGGATTTTCTTTGGATCATAGTAATAAGAGGATCCACAGGCTTTGTGAGTGCGACACCTAGCCTACAATTGCGCAGCAACCTAGCAAGATATGTTCCTAAAGACTTTAACCTTAAGTTCTTAACCGTTAACGAAACTATCGAATGAAAATAGCCAAACAGGAGTTATATAAAGCTGTTTTAGATAACTATTTTTTGTTTTAAAAAAGAGCATGAAATATTATAAATAATTATCCATAGTCCAAGTCACTCTAATAGCTCAAGGCAAAAGAAGAATACATGGGATAAAGGTATAGGCCTACCTAAACACTAGCCTACCGAAACTAAACGCCGTTCAAAACGTCGAATTATTGTAAAGAAAAACTTGAGAACGTAGGCTATGCTTTCAGGTAATTTTTTTAGTTAAAAAACCAGCGATTGAGACTTTTGGGTTCCTGGACTTTTTACACTTTATTTATATGGTAAACTGTCACGCTCTGCTTGTGCAAACAGCTAAGATCGAGGCCTATAGGCTAGCACATTCAACCATTCCACATCATCAATTTTAGAATTGCAAAATATCTGCTTCTTTTGTAATAATTTTTCTTATTATCTTCGATGATTACAGCATTGGGTAAAATTTTAATTCGCGACACACCAATTCTTCGCGACACACCAGCGACACACCATTTTACGCGACACACCGCCTGTCGCTTCGCGACACACTAGTGTGTCGCGACACACCGGTTGAGAACCTCTGATTTAATCGATCTGATGTACGGAAGTCGTTCGTGAGAAAGTGATCAATTTGCCAGGCTTCTTTCATTTGCCCAAAAAAATCAGTGCGAATGGTTTGGAAATCGCCCGATCCCACCAACGTTGGTGACCTTTCCCTTCCTCTGATCCCTTCTTCCTCACAGCTGGCCCTTCGTCGCTTCGTATACGAGAAAGCGTTCAAGGAGACAAGCCCCATTTGGCCCCTGCGACATATTTATGCGACGAAGGACGAAATATGTCGACGGTATCAAGAGACCAGAGACGACCGTCGTCCGTTGCTGCGAGTGGCGCTCCCCAGCGATCGCTTGAATGAATTCAGTGGATATATACGACTCGCGCCAAGACGACGTCGACGACGATAAAGACACCAATGTGTGTGTTTGTGTGTGTGTGTGTGTGTGTGTGTGTGTTTGTGTGTGCTTGTGTGTGTTTGCTTGTGTGTGTGTTTATGTGACACAGAGGTACAGTTTGCCAGTATGTATGTGCATATTATTATTGTCGTTTTCTGCATTGGTGTAATGTAATGTAATGGTGTAATGTAATGTAAATCTTTGAGAATTTCTCAGCGCCCACAAAAGCCACGTCAGGGAGACCAGCTTATTCACCGGCCCTATATCAAATCAAGTCCGCAATAGCCAGAGCTGCCGTTTCCGTTCCGGTGCCAGGTCAAAATCCGGTGATGAGCTTGGGAGGGATCGGAAGGATTCGATGTGAGGCCAGATTACGAGACAGATCGATTGCTGCATGATCCATCACAATCGGATTAGATCAGAAGAAATCTCATCTAAATTCCTCTGTTTTACAGATTTTATAGACACAGTGGCATATGCTGTTTCTCTCAGTCTCAACTCATTTGACTTTGAGGTCACGCTAAGGTCATTTAGTTCACCGTATAATTCAGCTGACGTTAATTCTAGAAAATCCTTTGGAAGTCTGTTTAACGTTCCATCATAGTCAACGGTCGATGAAACTGGAATCTCCTCCTGTGACAATGATCGAGTCTGAAGCCAGTTTAAAGAAACATTCATTGGCATCATTCATTAGAGGCTTATAAGTTTTCTTCTTGGCAGGGCTGTTTTAAAGGAAATTTTAGAACTGCACAACAGTACTCCTTCTTTTCCTTCTCATCCTCCATGGTAAATTACTTTCAATCGAAGAACAATCACCATTTTTTGCTAGTTTTAACTGTACCGAAGTGCTTCTGCAATTGCACAAATCTGTTTAGAACTGCACATTTTGTGTAGGCCCACAACTGCACGTTAAAAAGCACTGCTTCTTGGTCGACGTCCATTCGCAAATGCTGCTATTCTAGACTAGACATGGAATTACCCTCCAGATCGCCACTCAGACAGATGCTATAGGCTATCCAAACTTTCAGTCTCTTTAATGGTCGTTAATTTTCATGATGTAACGGTTTCAATTTGCACCCATGCATGAACAAGAAAGAAGTCAATCCACTTTCATGTAGACCGCATTGTAGGGCTTGCTTATTTATGTCTTGTGCAGGGTTGAGCACGTACATAATTATGATACATATTTAAGCTTACAGACTATGCATATAAACATGTATACATATCATACATAACTATATACATACCGCCGATACCGGTATGCAAAATTATGCATTAAAATACACTGCAGGTATGGTCTGTATTAAATTTCGAGTAGGAATATGCATGCAATATTTTTTGCAGAACACCAAATCCAACGGGGTCATTTATATGTATAAGGTATGAATGCATGCTGTATGTATAGGCCTATATACATATATGCATGCATGTATAGGCCTAAGCTTTAAGCCTTAATGTAAGCTTATATTTTTTATATTCGCTTCGCCGACTTCATCAAAACAGTTTAATTTTTAAGGCTTTGTATCATACGGGGCCTTTACGGGCTATTATAATCATTCATTTATTGCCAGTGATTGTCTAATAGCTCGTTGTACACACTTGTCTCTGTTTTAAGTAGACATTACTGCGCATCGTGTATATAAGCTCAGTCTTTGAAAAGGGTTTTTCTGCTTCACAATGTTCCACTGTAACTATACACGAAGTGAGAGTCGTGTTCCGCGTACAATAGATACAATAGATCATTGTTTGTAAGCAGACGGTGACCGATTGGTGTTATTGTTGAGTCGAGCTGTTGAAGGATCACCATCACCTGCCCCATTGCATCTCCCCACTTCACCTGCCCTCCCCCCCATTGCATCCACCCCCACCCCACTTTCCTCCACTAACCATTCCGTTCGCGGAGCGCAACCCACCCTTGGCGGGGCGCTGGTGTGGGAGCGCTTGCAGAGATAAATCTTTATGCATCCCATGATACGCTGGGATTAATCTATATTCATCTGTTGAGACTTGAGACTGTGCTGCGTGTATATATATATGAATATATATATATATATATATGAATATAATTATATGTATATGAATATATATGTATAAATGAATATATATATATATATATATATATATATATGTAGGTATATATAATATATATATATATAATATTTGCGTGTAAACGTGTGCGTTGAAGAAAACGACACGACGTCGTATGTTCGCCTTTCGCCCGTCACGCATCTCGAGACTATTGACCGAGAAATTTATTATGCCCCATTTCCACCGGGATGAAGGAGGAAGGACTGACGTTAAAAAATGCGAAAACAATGAAACTGGATTTTTCATGCATCGCTTGGCAAAACAGAATGACGCTATGGGATATACATTATACAGTGTGGTCAAAAGAGTCGGTGTCACGTGATCAAGTGCCCCCAACAGAGTTTCCATGATCCGGGCTGGTAAAACAACCATGTTAACCATCTCTGCTTTCATTTCAAAATAATGTTCCCATTGAAATGGAAGCTGCGTTATGCATACGGTACAAACTCACGCAGTCCATTTCGACTATGATTTTAATATTAGTTTTTGAATCTGCACCATGGGGGCTGAAGTTGGTCCAGAAATTAACCGTCTTTCGCCTCAAAAAATCTGACAACCTTTTTTAGTCGTCAAAATGGTTTTGGAGTTTATTTTCTCCGATTTACGCTATATGCCCATAGTTATAGACATCTTTCGCATTTTTCTTGGGGGAGCTGAGCGCCATTAGGGGGGGGGGCTAAGTCCCCCTAGAACCCCCTAGCGCCGCCACTGGAAGTTGTAAGCATTAATGATGGAAAGGACGATACTTTTGTTGCTGCTGGCCGTTGCTGTAGTGATGATGGTGGTGGAAGACAAGTTATAAAAATTGTCTCATAGAGAAGATCCACTGACAGAAAAATAGCCTGAAAGACACGAACATCAACCGCTGTAGCCCAGGATACACGCATGACAAGAGTGTGCGGTAGTCATTGCGTAAATCTGAACTAATTTTTCCTTATTGATATGAAAATTTGTTCAACCATGAAGATGAATGGCTGAAGAGGCGGGCAGGAAAGGTAGACAGGGAGTGAAAACTTCTGACAGAGGAACAGAAATGTAGACAGACGTTGTATAAGTACCCAAGGGCGGATCCAGGGGGTCCAATCCAGCCATGGCCCCCATTCAGAACTGCCCATGTATCGTGCCCCCATTTGATTTAACAAGCTTTCGACCAATGTGGGCCTAATGGCATATTTTGAGGACATTTGGACTGGATGACTAAAAAAAGTCATCACTAAAAAAGGTCATTAGCTTTTTTGGCGGACAAGATGGTATACTTTTCCCGAAATTTCGACCAGATGACTAAAAAAGTCATCAAATGTTTTGGCGGATACGAAAGAAAAATTTTCATGACCCAAGGTCAAGAATTTTTGCCCCCCCCCCCCGTTAAAAGTTTCTGTATCCGCCCCTGTAATTAAGTACCGGGAGTAGGCCTACAAGGATAAGGCAACAATAGGGCGCGGCAAAACTGCAGTCTAAGCGTGGACGAAAGAAAGAATGAATTAATTATTTATTATTAAGTCTATTCGTCATCGAGGTTCCATTGTTAATTGTATGCAGCAAGCAGCGAGAAGTCACGTGTCGTGTCGTCATGGCGACGGACGTAACGACGCGTCACGCGATGCCGGGTCACGTGTTCGATTGTTCAATTGTGATAGAAGTTGAACGCGGGAGGTCTGGAGGGATCTTTTAGTTTTTCATGGTATTGTTTTGTCCGACGATTTCGTTCGAGTCGAACAGTTATTCTCACATATCTATAGCGTGACTATAGTGCGAGAGAAATATTTCTTTGAGGCTTTCTTAAAATAAACACAATACGTTTGTCTATTGTTGAGCGGCCTAGTACTCGTCTTACGAGTCGTCGGTTTGCGTGTCTTGCATTTTCAGGTTGACATAAAATCTACACCGAGTCTTATGAATTACCGTCACGGAGTGCATGACCATGCATGTCCATGGGGGTAATTGGGGCAAGCATGGGCTGAGGTGGCGAAACAATAGCTTCAAAGAATTTTTGGCATGTTACAGCTGTTGTGCCATTATAATGGGGTGTATTCAGGCGAATCATTCGGTTATGCATGTATATGGACATTTATATAGCGCCTTACAATAACCTCACGAAAGCGCTTAACGTTGCAACCTAACATGTAGTTCTGAACAAAAGCGACTTAGTTGGCCACGCTCGGTGCATACATAGTATTACATGTAGAGTGCAGCACCTACAGGGTGCGCCAAAAAAGTAATCCCCATATATATTTTGATGAAATTTGACCATTGTACGTAAATATGAATTGCCTTTATGACTGTAAAGTTTCATTTAAAAATTCGTATTTTTGGCCAAGATATGGGCTAAACACCGTAGAGGATTATTTTTTTTGGCGCACCCTGTATATGTATATAACTTACGGTATGTCCAATGTTTCCATTTCAGGTTGCATCTCAGGACACACTAACGCTGTTGTCACAACACTTCCGTAATGCTGCATACTATACTGTGGTGTCCTCCTATAGTTGCACCATTGACAATTGTGATATCATTGCATTATTGAATATTTCCTGCAGAGACCAGAAGTACGAGGTCTATGCATTTATTTTATTTATTTATTTATTTAGAGTATTTATATAGCGCCTCTTCAAGAAATCTACTCAGAGGCGCTCTCTGCGCTAACTAGCCGAAGTGATGTTAAATGTCATAACAACAAGAAAATTTCATCAATTTTAGTTAAGCGTGTGTAAACAAAACCCTGGAATAAAATAATGCAGTCTATATATAATTATATTCTGTGTGAATAATGATAATTATTTATCAGTGTCGATGACACCGAGAGCTGAACGGTGTTTAGTATATACCGGAAGTGGAATTATCCATAGGAATCAATTCCCGAAAGATCCGCGGGAAGTCGCAAAACTTTCTGGTCCACCCACTTCTAAAAAGTGAGTTTACGTGTATAAAACAGCTGACGCTTACAATGTATAACAGACACAACTGTTCCGCCCACTTAATTAAAGAAATCCGACGAAGTAGAAGATTGTGTAAAATAGTCGAATAATTAGACTGCAACAAGGACTCGGAATTATATTTTCCACTGAATTGCTGGACGAAATAATTATTCGCATCTGGCGTCGTAAACCACTCACTGAGATCTAACGAAGAAATCTTGTCGCCCGATGTTCCGAACGGAATGGAAGGAACTGAGAGAGCGAGAGAGACAGAGAGAGAGAGAGAGAGAGAGAGAGAGAGAGAGAGAGAGAGAGAGAGAGAGAGAGAGAGAGAGAGAGAGAGAGAGAGAGACAGAGACAGAGACAGAGACAGAGACAGAGACAGAGACAGAGACAGAGACAGAGAGACAGAGAGACAGAGAGACAGACAGACAGACAGACAGACAGACAGACAGACAGACAGACAGACAGACAGACAGACAGACAGACAGACAGAGACATACAGAAACAGAGAGACAGACAGAGAGACAGACAGAGAGAGACAGAGACAGAGAGGGACAGACAGACAGAGAGAGAACGAAGAAAGCCGATGAGCATGAGCCTCTCTGTCTCTCACGAGTCCCTTGGAAACCAAATTAAAAGGAAAGCATACAAAGCATATTAATCCAACCGTTGAAGCAAGTGACTCTACCGTCGTAAGTTATAATCTGCTGTCGTTTCGTCGTCACAAGCAATCTATTTGATAAATAATAAGCCGCTGAGTAGAGGTCTCTGGAAAAGGCGCTATATAAATTCTCGGAATGGATCAATGGAGACTAAGCCTGAACTCAAGCGTGCTGCATGGTCCAGCTGTGTAACCTATTTATGTGTTTTGATGGACGCTGGAGACGTCTGGCGAATTATATGAGAACTAATCAGGGCAAATCGTGATGAAGAACTAGAACAGATGTTGGTAATTGTTGTCTGTTTCTTCCTTAGCGCCAGTGCTGTAGAATTATTTTCCTAGAATTTATATTTTGTGAGTTGAGGCACAGATGCTCTAAACGAGAGGAACCAAATTCGAAATGTATGCTACACTTCTACCTCCTCATAAAGTGTTTTGCATTACATTACAGGAAACCAATTACAACTTAGCCTACTGGATGAAAATCTACCAAAAAAGGAGAGTGTTAGACTACAATAGGGCCTAGACGACTCAATTCACTGCATTTTACATCTAAAGTACAGAGTTGTAGAAAATAACTGGGAGTCAGACCATGATCTACGTGGATTTGGAGTGTGAAAAGAAGACTATACTCTGGGGCCAAAAAAAGACAAGGAGTTGAACCCCCACCTCCCCACAAAATTGTCACCCTGGGGGTATTTGTAGCGTGCATGAGAGCATTCGCGATGACATGCGCGAACGTACTTATTATTTTCATTCAAATGATAAATCGAATGCAAAAATTACGCTCAACGACGATTCGGATATATAAACAAAATTTCGATATGAGCAATATTTTCCTATCGATTCGTTCCTGCCCACAGAGAGAGAGAGACAGATGATATATCGACTGAATTCATGACAAGCCTCCAATTTATATTTCCAGTTGCTACGATTCGTAAACAAAGACTAAGCTGGCGGCATGCATGGCATGATGGCGCCATTTGCAATTGGGTCAGCCGTTGCGAGGCGCTTGACCCGTAAAATCGCTAGAAATGAGATTGGTAGTCGCTAAATCAGAAACGCACTATCCAGTGTATCCACATCTATGCGAAAGATTATCTATCTCCGAGGATGGCAGTAGAGCGGCAAAGTAATCGGCTGTAGAGCCTAATACTCGTAGCATTTCGTCTGGCATTGGCCATTTCGACGGCATTCAGTGTCGTGATTGGGTTCAAAGCCTGGCGACAACCGCCTTATTAACTTCGTCCAGCGGTGGTTTCAAATTTCTCTGTCATTTAATTTCTTTCAGATTTATTTAAACGAGAGCATTTTGTGTAGCCGAATTGTATGATTTTCCGGATTTGGCTTTTATCGACGTTGTAGAAATTTACAGGGCTTTTTGATGTGCAGTTGTACACAAAATGGGCAGTTTTGTGTAGGCCTACACAAAATATGCAGCTGTAAAGGCAATCTTGTGCAGCGAAAACAGTAATTAAGATAAAGTCACTGTCATCCGAATGGGAGTAATTTAGCCTACCATGGAGGACCGGAATGGGACGAAGCAAAAAGTCATCAGATTTTAAAGCAGGGAACTTAGGAGAATTTATGGCGAATGTCTAAAAAAAGTCGTCGGATATTTTCGGGCTAAATGGCACTAAAATATAGCCCACTAGATCAAACACCGTTTGTTGTGCAATGCAGTTATAAAATTGTTTTTTAAAGCCCTGGTAGGAACTCAGTATATACGGGACTGGTCC
>OX243817.1:24255706-24320095 GCA_945859605.1 Lumbricus rubellus
GGTGGCTGTAGGTTTCCGCCTTGGTCTAACTCTTTGTGCATCACATCGTTGCCAGTGTGGCGAGATCGCAGATCCAGGTGGACATCATGGACTGGTCTGCAGAAGGTCGACGGGAAGGGCGGCGCGACACGCTGCGCTAAATGACATCATCTGGAGAGCCCTGTCGAAGGCGGATATTCCAAGTTCAAAGGAACCGTCAGGACTGAGCCGCACCGATGGAAAAAGACCAGACGGAGCCACATTGATTCCATGGACAAGAGGCAGGTTCATCGCATGGGATGCAACAGCAGTCCATACGTGCGCGTCGTCGTATCTTCATCTGACGTCGACAGTAACGGGTGGAGCGGCGGAGCAGGCTGCTGAACGAAAAAGCACGAAGTATACATCCCTCCCCGCTACGCACGAGTTCATCCCCGTGGCAATTGAATCACTGGGCCCGATAAACAGAACAGGACTGTCATTTCTTCAGGAGTTGGGCCGCCGCATGACCGAGGCAACGGGAGACCCTAGAGAAAGCATGCACCTGTTCCAGCGTTTGTCAGTTTGCACGCAACGGTTCAATAGCGTTGCATTTAGAGGCACTTTTGGGCACGACGTTGGAGACGAGAACCAATAAACTGATTTTAATCTTCTTTTACAGCCCGAGGGATCCTTACTACCTCGGGCGCTAAAAAAAAAAATAATAATAATAATAATAATAATAATAATAATAATAATAATAATAATAATAATAATAATAATAATAATAATAATATTGTTAGCATGAATTATTATGCTTGCAATGACTTCTCTTCTGTTTGAACTTTGGTAAAATTTTGCCATTGCACGTAAATATGAATAACTTTAAGTCCGTAAAATTTGATTTAAAGATTCTTAATTTCGGCCAAAATATTACGAAAAACACCATTGGCAGTTTCTTTTATGGGCACACCCTTTTGACCTATATGTACAGTTGAATGTTGTTTATTTCTATCAATTCTGTATCATTCGTATCCTTTTCTGTTTCAATATAATATATACCTGTAGTCATTTAACTGGAGTTTGTAAACCAATTTTTCGGTGGCAATCATCTTGAGATTCATCGTGGATCTTCGATTGGTCTGTAGCATCTAAGTAAAGTATAGGGAGAGGTCGCAAATGAAATCGACGAAATTGGACTTCCGAGAAATTGCATCAACTGCTGTTCATGAGAATTGCATGCATGCGTCTGTTTGTCTGTTTGTCTGTCTGTCTGTCTCTGTCTGTCTGTCTAGCTGTCTGTCATTCTGTCTGATCTTAATGTCTGATTGCTTGTCTCCTTGCCCATATCATTTTCATTGTCAGTCTGTCTGTCTGTCTGTGTCTCTCTTTCTCTCTGTCTGCATGCCTTTCTGCGTGGTTGCCCTTGTAATAATCTATTACACATTCTATATTCGCCACTTCACCTATAAATTATATACATAATAAGCTTACTTTTCTGTTTGCCTTTGCTGCTTGTATAGGCCTACATCTAACTGATTATTTTGACTGTCTTTCCATCTATCTCACTAACTTTCTGTCCTTTTGTCTCTCTGTCTCTTTGTCTCTCTGTCTGTTTGTCTCTCTGTCTCTTTGTCTCTTTGTCTCTCTGTCTGTTTGTCTCTCTGTCTGTTTGTCTCTGTCTCTTTGTCTCTCTGTCTCTTTGTCTCTTTGTCTCTCTCTGTCTTTTTGTCTCTCTCTGTCTCTGTATCTACCTAAATATATAGGCAGCATAAATAAATAACTACTGTATATGGGTAAGTTGACGCCAGAGCTTGCTTGGATTCGTGGCTAGAATTTCTGGCTTTTCTTTATAACGTGTTTCGTTTAAGCGCCAGTCTTCTCGTGACTTGTGAAGGTTGGGGATGGGGGGGGGGGGGAGGGTGAGAGGTCGAGTCTGGCAGAAGAACAGCGCTGTTCTGTGTTCTAATGAGACTTTGATTTTGTTCTCGAATAATTCGCTGTCAATTTACTGAGACAAATGGAGAACTAAAGTCGTTAGTCAATTTTTAACGACTACTTTGCTTCTGCAGTCTCTGCACGTCTCAACTGAATCCAATTTAACCCTTTACCGTCCAGAGCGTAGTAAATCGAATGCATGCATGGGAATCCTATATACCGTCGGTCGGGAAAGGGTCAACGTTAAGTTCTAATTGAAAGTCATAGAAGTCGACACGATTCGTTCATGCGGGAAAATAGGATTCCCACGTTGTTACGCGTTAATGAGTTTGTTATTGTGTGCATTATATGCCGCTTTTTTTAAGGATGGCACGAAGTATACACGCAGGTTCGATCCAGAGAGAAACACCGCGGACATCCCAGCAGCTCAGATGGCCATTGTGTAAAAGTGGGAGTGTATAGGTGGACCCATGAGGCTACTTCAGCCTTTCGGAACCTATGGAACCACCACAGACGCGATGGATCGTATATCAAGCGTGGTCCTATCGATGAACCGATGAACAAAACAAAATACGCCCCTCGCCATTGGCAGAACGTTGGGAGTTTAGAGAATTGGACAAAAATCTCCAACCGTTTGTTTTATGTTTCCACGCACTTATATAGCGCATTTAAAATCTCACAAAGGAGGCGTTGCTGCCGAATAAAAGGGATTTCCCCGTCACTGGGGATAATCGCCTGCGTAGCATTCAAGCGCAGTGTGTCGTCATCGTGTATGTGTCGCCCTCTATTTGTCTTCGCGTCGTCCACGCATTCGTCCCGTGGGATTCTGGGTATTTGATCGAGAATGCCGCATTCCTTTCACGTCGTCAGCTCGTGTTTGCGCTAGTTATATAGTCGCCAGTCGGACGTACATGTAGGTGTCATGGTTTCATACAACTGTTCCGAACTTTCATTGTCAGTGTCTCATCGTAAGCATTATGCATGTTCTGGAATCTAGATCTTCCCAGTATTCTTCACAGCCAAATCATTTTTATCTCCAACAGTCACCTCTCATGAGTCTCATCTTTTCGTAAACCCCATAGCATTCCGATCCGTACGATATAGCGGTGGTTCCACTGCAGGAGCTCCGTAGAGCTTCACATTGGTTCTTATTAAGATGTTGTGTCTTCTCCACAGTGTGTGGCATAGATTGAGTATTCGAATATTATGAATATTAAGATTTTCAAATATTCACGAATATTAACGAATATTAAAACTGCCAACGAATATTATATTCGTAAAATATTAGGCCCTATGTTCTTTCCAAAAATTATTTATTCTTGTTCTTTCAAGAAATTTTTAATTCTTAATTCTTATTTTGTTTTTTATGAAAATGTTTAACCTTTACTGAATGAATTGTAAAAAAATTGAGTTAGCCTATGCATAGGGCCTATATCAGTAAGTGACAATAACTTTAATAGATTTATTCTTAAAAACTTTAAGGTCTGTGCTGGGTCTGGTCGATGTGGCCATGCAGCATTCATATCACATTCAATACTTAATGTTATAGCCTAGTCAGTGATAGTCACTTTGTCTGACTTCTGACAATCCTCCCCAACTGAAAAGAGGCACCGATGGCAGTTGGCAAGTAGCAGCAATAGTAGGGTAAATTATAAATAAACTTTAAGTGCCTATAATAGTAACTGTATATCAATTGGTAAAGTAGTTTTTATATCATTGTAGCAGGATGAATAAATATAAATGCAGAAAATAATAGTGCCAGATTACAAGCAAAAATTATTCCAATCTCAGCATATTAAGCGCAATGCATATTTTAATTCAGCCTTGCCCTGGATGCGATTGAATGTCTTAGAGACATACAGAAACTTAAACTGCTAGTACGGTACCGAGTAACATTGTGGTTTCGATCGTTCACCTTAATTAACGAATATTTACGAATATTAAAAAATCTTAATATTCACGAATATTTACGAATATTAGAACCTAAAGTCACGAATATTCAATCTATGGCGTGTGGTATATAGTATATACTGACTTTCAGATCAATGTGTGGTTAGTGTTTATGATAGGAAGACCAAGGTTATTCGTAAGAAAAAATCAGAAAAAATCGCAAAATTATACACGTACGAACTACGTCATTAGTGTACCGTATAATGTACATACATGTACATACTCATAATTATGCAGAAATAAGCTTACACGGTAAATGCAGATATAGAGTGTAATACAGGAAGAGTCTTATATAAAAAACCGGCTGTTTCTTAGTCGCTTCCACACGTTTCAAGTGATGCTCAGATAAATTGGTAGATTGGTGTGTTTTGGCCTATTATATAACAGATCAGAAAATGGTCAATGTCGATTTTAACTGACATAACATGTAGCCTATTTGACGTTTGAGTATCTTCATAGGCGCTGCTTGCACATCCTCTGACGTATAGTAAGTTAAGAATAGTTATAAAAACTACAGTGAACTATTACAGCTGTATAATAGGGTTTTTCATGTCAAGAAACGATCAATATAGAATTTCTTGCTGGAAGTTGTGTTGAACACGATCTCTTAACGAGAAAGTTGTCATAATTGAACTACATATCTGCTGAAGCTTAGCTTAGCTGAACGAAGCTTATGGCTATAAGTGCAACAAATATAAGATTGGTAGAATTAATGTCGTCTCTTCGAAGTAAAACAGTAATCAAAGTTCTATACATAGGTATAGGATCCGGGAAATAAATATGGAATAATGCGCAACGTACCTGGCAGCCATTATAGGATTAATGTTTGCTTTTCTACATCGTCGGTTATTAAAAACTATACAGTTAACAATAACCGCTGTCTCGAATTAAGAAATCTTGGGAAGTGATCCGTAACACGCATACAATAGGCTAATTATTGCGTGTTTACGAGTCCTTTGGAACGCTGCAGAGACCGCTTCTCAGAGAAGGAGGCAGGTGCTTTTGTGTGGGTTTTATGTTGCGCTACTATTTACGAAAGACATTAGCATTGGAGAATTACTGTTGTCGTCTCTGATTACAATAGGCCGACGATCGAAAGGTTCTGCAGCCTGCTTCGCGTGACGCCTATGTTTTTCACGGTGTTGACGTCTTTCATTGAGAATACAATTATTATTATCCCGATGGTAGAATTATTATTATCATCAGACAAACAAGCAATACTTATGGAGGATGTGTGGGTGTTTACCGGAATGTGGCCTTTGTGTATCTGGAAAACATTCTAATTTGATAATTCGAGCTTACTTTATATAAGAAAGATTGTCTGTTACAGTGAGTTGCGCGTCTTTCTGGCATGCAGCCTATAAAAATTATAGTAACAAAACAACATTTTTCGTTATTATGCTACATTCCTTAAATAATTATGTTGTCTTATAATTGCCTATCACGCTGCCATTCTCTTTGTATTCACATTTATCGTCAGTACATGTGATAGCTTGTTTGTGTTATATAAGGTGGCTAGAAATAGGATCGCATGATAGATATGCATAACTATAAATAGTTGCCAGCACCTTTGGCATATAAATAGTATTAGGTTATGGGAAAAGATTTAGAGAATAAATACCTGTGACGTCACTTCAATTATGAAAGAATCAACTATCGCTAAGCTTAAATTTGAGAATAAAGACCTGTTGTTACGTCATTTCAATTGTGAAACAAGTCTATTATTGGTAATCTTTATATTTAGAGAATAAAGTCCTATCGTTTGTCTTACAAGTTACAACTACAGTGTAAATTAAGACGCCTGCAGTAAAATGCCTATAGGCCTATTGTGACGTAAGTTTGCAATTGTAAATTGGAAACCTTTGTTACGTAACTTCTATTATGAAAACGTCCACTGTGTGTGTGTGCATGTGGGTGTGTGTGTGTAAGTGTGTGAAAATAGTCCATAAACAATATCTATGCGTTTCTACACGTATATACGCAGAATGCATACATGCACGCATGTTCAAGTGTAGGTCTACATGCATAATATATGCAACGTTATGCATAGTGCATTCGTACGTTCAGGCATATCATGTCCCTGCAGCAGTCTTTATTTATATGTTTAGATATGCTATAATATGCATTCCTAATGACAGAGTGGACCGTGGACGATTGGTGATTGATTCAACGCTTGCTTCGTTTCTTCCTTTATTAGATTAGTCAGGCAACAATTGCTATTATGCTTTAGTCTATTTATACTACTCGAACACATAGAGACACTTTATGAGAAGTATATATATATATATATATATATATATGTATATATACACACGAATAATGTTTTGGTGTCTCCTGCATAATCTATGCGAGTGGGAGCCGCTGGTTTAGGGGTATGTTCGGTGCATTAGAGCTGGAAGGTTGCGGGTTAATTCGAATCCAACTCAAGCCGCCGCGTAGGAGTCCTGAGCAAGTCATTCACTCGCATCTGCTCATGTGCTTCCGCGTGAAATTTCAATTCAGTGTCCGCGCTGTAGTCGGGAGCACCACAGAACCCCCAGCTACTGCCCTGCACGTACTTATGCAGAACATGTAGCTTGTTACACAGCAGATGTATAGATGTATAATACACTACGAAGCGTTCGAATTACGCTTGCCTGAAAGTGAAATTCACAATTAAGCGGAGAAGAAGAGAAGGAGAGAAGAAGAGAAGGGGAGAAGAAGAGAAGGAGAGAAGAAGAGAAGGGGAGAAGAAGAGAATGGGAGAAGAAGAGAAGGGGAGAAGAAGAGAAGGGGAGAAGGAGGTCGAGAGTTCAATCAGTGCGACTGTAATTTCATGCTGGCTGCGACTTCCCTTCGACTTCCCTTCGACTTCCCATGCACCACAGACTTCTTCTCGGATGAGACTGAATTGGAGGAATAGATCAGTGCATGAATAATGGGACAACAGTCGCCGCGACTTCTCTCTCGTTAGACTTTCATGACATTAACCCTACTACGATCGTCCTCACGCGCTCGACGATTCCCCCAACCCAGACAGAGGAGGAGGGTGGAGAGAGACAGAGAGATATATAGGAAAAAGAGATAGAGACATGGGCACAGACAGAGGCACACACACCGAAAGAGAAACACAGAGAGATACACAGATAGTTACACAGACAGAGAAAGCGAAAGAGAGAGACAGCGAAAGAAACAGACAGACAGAAAGACAGACAGAGAAAGAGAAAGAGAGAGGCACACATACACATACACGAGGAGAAAGACAGACAGACGTGATTGTAGAAATCAGTTGCAAGCTAGCAGAATGACAGACAGAAGAGACAGACAGACAGACAGACAGACAGACAGACAGACAGACAGACAGACAGACAGACAGACAGACAGACAGACAGACAGACAGACAGACAGACAGACAGACAGACAGACAGACAGACAGACAGACAGACAGACAGACAGACCGCATTGAGAGTGCAGCAGAGGAGTAAGAAAAGGGGGCGTCCATACAATACGAATGCAGCTGTCCATGCATGCAGTGTGTCTGGTCAAAATTGAAGAGTCGTCCAACCAGCAGAAGACAATCAACGACGAACTGCAAATCTCAGAGAGGAGGAATACTTACAATCAGACTCACCCTTATTTTCTTCATGATCACAATGATCATGCATGTACTATACATGTAGCGTAGATCAATAATTGTGGTTTCAAACTTTGAGCATTTCCTCTCTCAAAACAGCGCTAAAATACACATTGTACACAAGCACCCTTCTACTGTAACACTTGATGCATACAGCATTACAACAGATTCAAAATTTGGTTTCGACATTAAAATTTGAGTATTTCCTCTCTTAATACAGCGCCAAAATACACAAGAACCCTTCTACACTTTATGGTATTGATGCGTCCAACAGATTCACATGGCGCCTTGTTCGCTGCACATCCGATATTTCTGTCGGATACGGGCGGCCCAGGCACATATGCTTCTGCTGCTGCTGCTGCCGCTGCTGCTGCTGCTGCTGCTGCTGCTGCTGCTGCTGTGGCATCTGATCACCGAATGCTGCGTCCATCGCATATAGCAGTCTGCGTATACATACACAGTCAGTCAGTCGTCACCTTCAGCAACCGCTCGCAGTCGACGTTTGGTTCTCAACCGATGAACGTTGTTGCAGCAGCATCAGCAGCAGCAGCAGCAGCAGCAGCATCTTTCTCTTGCATGACTACGACGACGATTTATTTATATATGAAGAGGACGAGGAGGAATATAGCGGAGATCTGATTCGGACGCTGATGTCGATGGCATCGGATGCCACTCGATTGATGATGATGATGATGATGTTGATGATGATAATGATGATGATGCGGTATGGTATCGAAGCTGCATACACTCATGTGCAAGTGTAGGTCTACACTCTACATGCGAAGCTTTGATGGCTGAAGAGACAATTGACGGGAACGCACATTCAAAGATCTGCTTCCGTGGAAAGTAAGTTGAACTTCTGTTGCTGCATCGTCTCGTTTTTTCATTCAAGTTCGGTCATCATTAAAAATAGCCTACTATTATACTCTTAATTTCTACTGATACTTTTTCTCATTTTTATTCCCTAGTTTTGCCATCGTCTTCTCGTATTTTCTTCTTCTTCTTTCTCTCTCGTCCTTATCTTCTTGTTTTATCCTTCCACTTCCACTTTTCCCACTTGCACTTCTACTTTTCCACTTGCACTTTCACTTTTCCACTTGAACTTCCACTTTTTCACTTCTTTTATCTTACTGTTTATCTTCTTCTTTAATGTTTCTTTCTTCTTCATTACTTTTTATTCCAGTCTCTTTCTTTCCTCGTTTCTCTTTCTATTCCATATCCACTTCCAGATATACACTGCTCCTCATTCCTCAAGTGCCTTCCTTCCTCTTCAGTCTGTCTCTTCCTTACTGATTCTCTCCACCTCGTCTTGCATGAATTCTTGGAACGTGTTTCTCCTCCTCCTCCTTCTCCTCCTCCTCCTCCTCCTCCTCCTCCTCCTCCTCCGTATCTTGCTCTTCCTTGCCAGTCACGGCAGACGTCCGCAGAACAGCACCGTGAAGCACGTTCTTCTCTGGATCTTGCGTCGTATATTAAAAAGGAGTATTGCGATTACTCTCAATATTACAACACGATTTCAAATGCAGAAAACCACTTAATATATAAATGAGTACACGACTCTTATTCAATTCATCCTTATTATAGTCGGCAGTTTTGTTGTTGAAATAAATGTTCGGATATTGGTGAAAGACGAACGCTAATAATAGGCCCACGCACTGATGTCAAATGCTTCCAAGCGAGCGTGTGCACGGCTGCATTGGAATACGCGCCGATCCCTAATCACGTGAGTGACGTGACCATCCGTCGCGGCTGACACGATCATCTGCTTTCGCAACTCGTTGGTCTCCGTACCAACAATTCAACACTTTGCTCCCTACAAAAGTTGCCTTCCTCGTTAGGCCCTAATAATAATAATAGGCCCTAACAAAAAAATATAATTGGTCGCTTTTAAAGGAACTTCTCTTCAAACCCTGAAGACGAGGCCTGACAATTCCGGACTAGTTTTTAAACAATAGATAGCAATAAAGTCTCTGAGGGATCCTAAATACCTCGGGGCAAAAAAATTAATAATAATAGTAATAAAACAACAATGACGATTTCTGTGGCGCCGTAACACTGCAGCCATGCCGTTACAAGGGCGCCTCGCATGCTGTAGTAGTGTAGTATAGGCCTACTAAACAACAGGTCTTACAAAATAACCAAGTCTTGAAGTCCAATTTTATTTATTATGGTATTCCTCATCTCTTTCGCTCCCCCTCACTGGCCTCTATGTTCCTATATTCTACAGTGTACCGTGTACGTCTTCTTTGCCTTTTTCACTGACCTCCTGTTCCTTGACCATCTTGACCATCTTGCATGACATTGTATTCTTATATATTCCTTCATCACTGGCCCCCAATTCGTCATCTATACTATGAATTTCTATATTCTTCATTTCGTCCTGCTCTTCCTCTCTGTCCTCCTCCTCCTCCTCCTCCTCCTCTTCCTCCTTATCTTGAATATATTCTAATATTCCTCATCTTTTTCCTCACCTTCCTAACTGGCCTTCTAGTCCTCATCTAGTATGTATTCTCATATAGATTTAGTCCTCAGCTTCTCCTTAATTCTCCTTCCTCTCTGGCCTCCTTTCCCTCATAGCATGTATTCCTATATTCTCCCATTTTCTCATTCCCTTCCTCCTTGGCCTCCTCTTCATCATTTTCTTCTCTCTCTCTCTCTCTCTCTCTCTCTCTCTCTCTCTCTCTCTCTCTCTCTCTCTCTCTCTCTCTCTCTCTCTCTCTCTCTCTCTCTCTCTCTCTCTCTCTCTCTCTCTCTCTCTCTCTCTCTCTCTCTCTCTCTCTCTCTTCCTCATCTAGCATAATTTTCCTATAATCCTCATCTTCTCCTCTTCCTTCTTCACTGGCCTTCTCCTCCTCCTCATTTTATACCCCTATTCCTGTGTTCCCCATGATCATCCTGTCGGCAATATACATCTGGCGTTGGTGAGCTGGACGGGCTACGTGATGTGCTCCCTTCTTCTGTTACCATTAGGGCCAATCATCGGGGCGTTTCCCTTCCGGCTTCTTGTCTCCTCCCTTCCCTCTCGGTCGAAGAAGACGGGTCATTAAAATCGTCCCTATAATATTATATTGTCCAGGCAAATGCATGCAAGCGCATTCCTATCTACACGTATAAGACTTGCGTATATACATGTAGGCCTATAGGCTTATATCATCTACTGGGTGTCTGCAGCTTAAATGGCTGCTGCTCTTCTCGTTTGCAATGCAATGCAATGCAATTAAGTCAAATTAATTATTATTGTTAAAGTAAGTATAGGTAAACGTGCAATTAAGTTAGTCGGTAATTCACTAACTTACTTACTTGCACAGAAAGTCGTCTATCAGCTGTTTGCCAGTAGTGTTGAACTACGCCACTGGTTGCACTCTGCCAGTGCCAGTCCCAAGCCTGGATAAAGGAGAAGGGTGTCGCTAATGGTCCTTGTTACCACACAGTGACGTTAAACTGCAAATGCCACCACCACCACCAATAGTGTTGAAAGTCATTTATAAAGGGGAATAATTATGCTATTAATAATCTGCTATCTTGTTGAAAAGAGCGCAGTCATTAATATGCATAGGGCCATTTAAGACAATCTTAAAAGTTGCATTCTCTAAAGATAGGCCTATGCTATGAAATGTTGGCTGTAAATTAAAACCAGAAGTCTCGTCGGTAGACAAAACAACGCGTAGCAAATTAGAAAGTGTCACCTTGCTGTGGATATATAATCACTGGATATAGGATATACGCAATGCCGTATTTAGGGATGTGTTGTGTTTTGGGTGTTTGAACACCCACAAAATGAAATAGTGATAAAAAATGGAATAATGTATTTGCAAACACACGATGTAAGAACTAAATGAGTGGGATATAATTGTATGGGGTTAGAAGTATTTGAAATCTAAAGTAAGGTTGAAAAGAGATAACTAACAACACTTGAGAAATGGAGAAAACATGGGAGACCTAAATGAAGAGTATACCATTGCGGTTCTGAAATGGTACAATAATAATTGCATTACAATTTCTAATGTAATGGCCACCACCATACGAACACAATGTCATGACGCTTCTCCAAACCCCTTAGTCAGTTGATTCGGATGCTTGTGAGCTTGCTCAAGATCGAGTAAAAGAAAGAAAACCCTGACTACGGCCTTGGGCGTGCACACGCATACGTGTAGAGCCAAACCAGAGGCTGCACATGTGATCCTCAGTTGACGTATAATAATTATGGTGCCATGTTCAATTGTTCAATTGTTCACAGACCGCGTGGACAAAGCCACTTCGAACGTAGCAGTTCATTGTTCACAGAACACAATGAAGCCATATCGTACAGCGGTTTTTGTTGTCTCCGCTGATGGCAGCGCCAATCCCAAGCCTGTAGAAATGAGGAGGGTGACGTGACTGACGTCTATAATTATGTTCTTTAATTCAATAAGTTAATATTATCGTTCGTCACATGGAATTTCATAGTTATTGGTGTGTTGATGTAGAATACGCACAGGAGGTAGGTCAGTTGGCAGGATGTGGTTAAGTTGACAGGAGGTAAGTCAGTTGACAGGAGGTAAAGTTGACAGGAGATACGTCAGTTGACAGGAGATAGGTCAGTTGACATGATGTAGGTCAGTTGACAGGAGATAGGCCAGTTGACAGGAGATAGGTCAGTTGACAGGAGGTAGCCTAGATCAGTTGACAGGAGGTAGCCTAGATCAGTTGACAGGAGATAGGTCAGTTGACAGGATATAGGTCAGTAACAGTGTTGACTGGAGGTAAGTCAGTTGACATAATGTAGGTCAGTTGACGATGTGCAAAGAAACGACCATCACACGCATGACTGTGCATCAGCCCAAAGAATATTTATTCCGTCAAGCAGAGTGACTCAGCCTTCAGAGTATAGGGCGGCCATCACAGAGCGTTAGAAGTTATATCGACCTAAATCTGCTTCTAGACCAAAATAATTTTCCTTCGAAACCAAAGAAGAAAGAGAATAAGTATAAAAGAATGGACGTGACTGTTGAATGCACAGAACAGTAGACCTACTCGCTACGTTATTTGTCAATTCGTCTATACATGTACATGTAGGTTTTTCTGCTGCTATTATGCTTTCGTCAATATGTCCCTGTGTTTGCTTGTGTAGGTGTGTGCTTGCGTGTTTGTTTGTATAGGCCTCTGTGTGTGAGTGTGTGTGAGTGTGTGTGAGTGTGTGTGTGTGTGTGCGGTGCTGAACGTATTGCATGATTGCATTTATATGTACTCCAGATTGTTAATACTTACAAATGATACTTTCTATCTACCATCTTGTAACTGAAAGCGTGCATAGGTAGCCCTACCAGTGGAACTTCTAATCCCTTCTGGGTTTCCGGTTGTATAAACCAACTGTTTTGTATGTCTAGCATTGTCTACTTCGAAATAATGTTTTTGTTATCTTGGTGCAACAAAATTGATGGTTATGGTTCTCTGTCTTTCTCTGTCTGTCTCTGTCTCATATCTCTATCTCTATCTGCCTCTGACTCTGTCTGTCTTTGTCCCGATCTCCATCTTCGTCTTTCTGTATCTCTGTCTGTCTATCCGTCTCTCACTTTTTCTCTGCAGAGCCAAGTTATCAATCGGTCATGCGTGTATTGCACAACAATCAAAACGTCTCATCTGCGTTTATTTAAGCAGCGCAACCATTTTATGTCATATGCGCAACGTTTCCCATCACATGCTCATGAATCCAACATCAGCAGCAGCAGCAGCAGCAGCAACAACAGACTGCATCTCTGATCGATTGTCCTTGAATGCTGAAGGACAGATGCTGCTGCTGCTGCTGCTGCTGCTGCTGCTGCTTCAGCCATACATGTATATTATGCCAACAACTGCAGAAGAGCCAAAGAACATCAATCGCCCAATGGACGTCTGTTGTAAGCAGTGTTATTTTAGTTCCAGCATTAATTTTTATTCCTATTCTTATTCTATTCCATTGCTGTAATTTTTATTCTAGTTTTAGTTCTTCTTTATAAATAAATTTCGTTCTTATTCTAGTTCCACTTCCTATTTAGAAATAATTTTAGTTTCAGTTCCAGTTCCAGAAAATTTGTATTTCTAGTTCCACTTCCAATTCCACTTCTCATAGTTATGTCTAACATGAATGATTACAGCAACACACAAAACAGTGTCTCGAGTCTTTTAACAGCACTGACATTTTAATATAATGTAATATTAATAATAGTCTACAATAGTTCGGAAATTGGAAAGAAAAAACGATCAGGCAGCAGAAGTCAGACTATGATAAAAAGTGACAAATCAGGAGCCGCCTTCAGTCCGAAAAACTATTAAATTTTTTTAAAGTTTCTATTTCTATTCCGTTCTCGTACCAGAAAGATATTGAAATTTTTATTCCTATTCTATTCTCGTTCCAGAATTATTTTTTATTCCAGTTTTCGTTCCATGGAACGAAATTAAAATAATTATTATTCTTATTCTATTCTCAGGAACTAAAATAACACTGGTTGTAAGATAGCGTTACGTCCTCAGATACTATCTAAGCACTTCACTCTAAACGCTCTGCTGAACCAACCCGTATATATATATATATATATATATATATATATATATATATATATACTAAACATGTGGTCGCCCATTCAGAAGGATGCATATATATTATGTACAGAAAGAGAGACAGACAGACAGACATGCAGACAAACAGACTGACAGAGACAAATGAAACATAGAGACAGAGAGAGGCAGATATACAGTGACAGAGAGAAAGACAGAGAGGCAGAGACAGAAGCAGAGACAGTGAGACAGAGACAGAGACAGAGACAGTGAGACAGAGACAGAGACAGAGAGAGAGACAGAAATACAGTGGGACAGAGACAAAGGCAGACACACACACAGAGGCAGAGAGACAGAGAAACTTCGTAGTGATAGCAACTCCTTCAGAAATAAGAACCACATGGCTGAGTGTATTGATTTTCGCCAATGATTTCCGACACAGAAATGGCCTTGTGGTGGTGGTGGTGGTGGTGGTGGTGGTGGTGGTGGTGGTGGTGGTGGTGGTGGTGGTGGTGGTGGTGGTGGTGGTGGTGGTGGTGGTGGTGGTGGTGGTGGTGGTGGTGGTAGGGCCTATACGATGGTGATGGTGATGGGAATGGGGACTGGGAGCGGCTCCATCAAAATAGCTCGTCGCATTCTGTCCAGTGTCCATGCATCAGTCTGCTGCACAAGATTAAAGCAAATGAAGAGAGTCTTCTTCTTCGTCCATGTAAACTTCGCTCAAGGCGACCAGACGAGCAATCAAGCGAATGTGGCTCCATCAAAAACGCGCCCATAATTATTATTAGTCGACTTCAAAACGAACCAAACAGACCCGTACATGCAATCAATGGCGGAGGAAATACTGTGTGATGACTTTTCACAGAAGTATTATACTTATCATACAATTATTATCAACAGTGGCTGTGTTATAATATATACACACTGTACATGTACTAGTTCATTTGACTTACACTGCCTATTTGACTCTTGACCTACGAAAAATTCTTTGAAACTTTTAAGTTTAATTTCTTCGACCTGCCATAACGCTGACGCAAACTGTAAATAATCAGCTTTGAGCAACGCTCTGAGACAACGACGCAGCGCTCGTGAATATGCTGGTGCCCTGTCAAATTTAGGCCTATTTAACAAGCGGTAGCATGAAAGGATATCCTCACTTGCGGAGAAAGTATACTTGTCATCACCTGATGAGTAAGTACTTGTCCTCACTTGAGGAATAAGTACTTGTCCTCACTTGTGAAGTATACGGCTAAGTACTTGCCATCACGGGTGGATCTGATGGATCACGTACCATCCAGTATGAGCTTTGTTGCTGCATGGAAGCTGCGGGAGAAAGACCTCACGGCCTGAGCCTAACGATGATTGGAGAAAGCACCCCATAATTAGGCTATAATTATAGGAATCGTCCAATTCCAGGAAGCAAAGAGTCTTCTATTCGCCTCCTCCTAAAATTGCAATCTTAGCCTACACTCTTAATTTAAGCTTACCTTTTGGAAGACAAAACGACCTTGCTTAGTGACCGGGGAAAACATGGATGATCCAGCGCATACAGTTATAATGTCATGAGAGATCTTCGAAAGGCGGAACTTTAATTTTGAGTGAAACCTTCTGGGTAAAAATTCGAGGAACGCAATGCAGAGAATGAAGGGTGGTTGGGCGGCGATGTTTGTAGGGGGAGGGGCTGAGAATTCGAGGAATTATTCAGAGGAAAGATAGTAATTAGATATACGACCTTGAAAAGAACTGTTGCTGTTCTTGTTCCAACAGATCAAATCTGCACTTACATCACACTCTCTGTTCACTTGGTAATTTCTCTGACCAGACCTCACTGCATGTACCGTGCTGCTACTATGTCTGGAGCTGATCGTAATCGGAACATTTCAACGTTGTTTACATGCATCTAGTATTATTATACATAGTGCAGCGGTTATTGTTATCCGCTTTGACCACATTCTGCATGAAATATCAGGCGCTAGATAAATGACTTCCATCCACTCTTCCTGTAATCTTGATCCTCTGTCCTATATATCGTTAGTCAACATACGGTTTGGACAATGTGACTCTGCAACTAATTAATCCGTTCAGAACAATAATTATTATGAAATGGTTCCAAGGAATTTAACCTCAGGCTCTTATATTATTTAGAAGTTAGAACATTGTGGTAAGACTAAAAAGTGAAATAACATCTTATTATAAAGCATTCATTGAAATTGAAGCAAGAAAACATTTTTGAATTAACTAAATTGGAAGGACTAAGTACTAAGTAGGTAATTACTGTCCTTTTATTGTAGGCCTAATTGTAATTGAACATTTACATAGCGCCGCTCACAGATTCAGTAGCGCTCCCGACCCTAGTTAGCACTTCCCCTAACAAATAGTATAGTCTTCAGGCGTTTCCTAAACAGAGGTAGAGAGACTGAGAAGCTCAAGACGCAGCTTGAGCGAAAGACGGTTCCAGCAAGATGGACCAACATAGGCAAAGCTTCTGGATTGGGCAGTAGCACCACGCATGCGAGGAACCACAAGGAGGCCGAATATTTTTATAACCGAAAGAAGGTCCTGCGGCGCTTTGCCAGAACGTTCTGTCCGAAAACGTGTCCAAATACTAAACTTAGCCTATACCAGGTAGTTATTGACAATAATTATAACTTATACGAAAAACTCTCATAATCATAATATCATAGGAATCGCTATTTATAGGCCTAAGTATGTCTGAGACTCTGAGTAAAAAATTGATCCTGTGCATGAAATACGGGAAAGCAGGGTCTTCTCGTACAGTGGCTGATTTGATAGCTCAGTTGATCGGCATGAAGTAGGCTATACGTGTATTATCCACTCGACTGCAATGACGGTTATTGGAATTTTTCTTTCATCAGAAAATCTTATTCGCTGGTTCGTGTATACATTCACACTTGAAGGTTAAACGCAACTGACCCGATACATGTAAGTCGACACATCCAATCTTAACGTTTTTATATAGCGCCGTTTATGTGCATAATACGGTATATATTATGGTATTGGTATACGGACTATAGGATCTGTTGCTGATAGCAGCTTTTGTATTGTATTGCATCTGACCATTTATAAAGCGCTTCTCGCAACAAGAGTCTTTCAGAAGCGCTCCCAGTGCGTGCAGTCCCTGAGAGAAAAGGCAGGTTTTAAGGTGAGAGAATTTTTACGCATAGCCTACACTTTGTTCATTCCGACATTGTTGCTTTCCTTTCTCCCAATAGACTTTATTTTTTGCTTTGTATATCTTCATTCGTTTCTTCCTATAATAGGCCTATATCGCCTCAATTTACGTATAGGCTTTGTTCGTTCCTTCTTTCTGTCTCTTCATTGCACCCAATAGACTTTGTGTTTTTAATCTTCATTCTTTTTTCCTATAGCCTCAATGCACTTTGCCTTAGGGGCTTACATCCTCCTACGTTCGTTCATTCATTTCCATTGCCTGCGCTGGCAAATCGAGTGGAATCGGAGTCTTATCTGATGATGATGGTCGGATTGGGTTTCATAGCTAGACAGCAGGTAGAGCATGTATGCATCGTGGTCGCATGTACGGAATGATGGAGTAGGATTGATGGGTTAAAGGAAAGGAGTGAGAGGAGGAGGAGGGGAATGAATGAGAGGAAGAGAGGACAAAGATTAGAAGATTAGCGGTTGAAAACGTGGAGCAGAGACAGAGGGAGGAAAAGAGGTAAGGAGACACAAAGGAAGAGACAAAGGAAGAGAGATAGATGGAAAGATGAAACAATGAGAGAATGAACAGCAATGGGAACAATTGTTATTGTTATCAAATGAACTTGATATAGCCAGACAATCATTATTGTTAGCATTTAGAAAAAAACATGTATATAGGCCTACAAGCGTGGCTACACGTCACTGTGACATCATTGGCAAGATGACTATCTATGAAGTTGCAAATAAATAATTTTTCAGATTCAAATTTTGCTGTTAATTGAAATTTACAAGACATCAAAATGGCCAATAAATGCGGCTGACAAAATGTGTATTCATGAGCAAGGTCTTGGAGCTTAAGATGATGATGATGATGATGATGATGATGATGATGATGATGATGATGATGTTGATGATGATGATGATGATGATGATGATGATGATGATGATGATGATGATGATGATGATGATGATGATGATGATGATGATGATGATGATGATGAATGGAGATTGGTTCAACGTCAATATTATTGTTCTGGCTTCTACGAGAACCAATAGTCCCATAATCTCCAGGTTTTTACCCGACAGATTTAATTATCAAATGTGCAGAGCTAAGCCGAAGAAATACCATAATCTGCGGCAAAACCAAGAGTAATAACTAATAGCAAAATAGCAGAATTGATGGTCGCATTGGAATTGATATTGGGAGATTTACCTATGGAACACATCAGTAAGGCCATCAAGAACTTTGCAAAAAGATTTGGAGCAAGTGTGAGCACGTACCGGTGGTGGACACATTGAAAACGGGTTGCGAAGCAATATCAAGTTCATTTAACATCAATTATTTGAGATGTGACTTAATAAAAATCGCTCTTTTGTTATTTTTTGTTGCGTTACGTTTCTGAATCGTCAAAACACAGTGCATGGGTGGGCTAACTAAGAGAGATAGGGCCTATAACTTTTGTTCTGTGTCAAATATTTCGATGAAATTTGGTTATTGCACGTAGATACAAATTTTCTTTAGGCCTAAGCCCGTAAAATGATGACAATTTCTATTTGTTGCCAAGATATTGGCAAAAACCGCAGGGGGCTACTATTTTCTGGCCCACCCCATATGTATAATAGAAGAGCATAGAAGAGTATTGAATTATTTATAGGCCCTATACAAATGTACGCGCTGTTATAAACTAAATATATGCCATTGAATGCTGTTGCTTGAATCATTCTTTTGCCCATTCATTCGTTTATGCTTTCGTCCCTTGCTGCCCCTTTGTTATCTTTTTTTATCACATTTCTTTTTCATCCCTTGCTGCCCCTTTGTTATCTTTTTTCATCATATTTCTTTTTCATCTCTTGCTGCCGCTTTGTTATCTTTTATCGCATTTCTTTATCATCCCACCGTCTTTTCATTCTATCTTTCGTTTTATTTATTCTTTATAGCTGCAACTATCCATCCGATTCCACATGGCACAGGATAATACTATCGGCTTTCATACCATTTAACAACAAATACTTCTCCCATGCAGTAGGCCTATAGGGAATCTTGCTGCAACCATTCTTTCTCTCATTCAACCCACCATTAACTTTATCTCTCCACCAACTTTCCATAATAAAATGAAAGTATTATTATAATATTGTATGTAGGGCTTGTAGGCCTATATAATTATGTTTTTGAAGTAACAACATCTACTCTTTGGCCTCATTCAACGTCCGATTCTCTAAGTTCTCTTTCTTTCGGATTCGATCCGGTTCAAAACTCAAAGCTGTTCCCAAATCAACTGTCAACAGGGCCGGATTAGGCATGTTCAACATGTTTGGCCGAACAGGGGCCCCCACACTTTAGGGGCCCACACATGCGAAAACAAATTTTTCTTAAGGATAAATTTGGTATGTTCTAAACAAATTTCGACCAAAGATTTTTAAAAATTTGTCAGCTTTTTTGGTTGGAAAAGTAGGTATATTTTAAAGAAATTTCGACCAAACGACACTTTAAAAGGTCATCAGATTTTTCGGGCGAAGATTCAAAAAAAATTTAGAACAGCGCCGCCACATTTTTTAATCCGGCCCTGACTGTCAATGCCACCACATGTATAAATATACATGTAGGTTCGTGTCATCATGTCACTGTCATGCTACGTTACCTCTCTAAAAAATAATTCTATCAAAAACGACCAGACAGAGTGGCGACCACAGTGCATGGTGGTCATTAATTATAAAGTCGATCAGAAATAAGACTGCAGCGAGTTTCAGTCTTTGAATTCATTTTATCCACTGCTCAACGATTGTGTTTAATGTGGCGCAGCCATGTTGAACACACTTGCATGCAGCGGGTCCTGTAGAGTCTATATCTACTAAAGAGAGGGAGAGAGAGACAGTGAGAGAAACAGAGAGAGAGGGAGAGACATGCAGGCAGAGACATAGAAACAGAGACAGAGAGAGACAGAAAGAGAGAGAAAGACGGACAGAGACAGAGACAGAGAAAGAGTCAGAGACAAAGAGACATACATGCGGAGACAGAGACAGAGACATACAGGCAGAGACAGAGAAAAAGACAGAGATAGACACACACACACAGAAATAGACATAGACAGAGACAGAGAGACAGACAGATAGACAGACAGACACAGACAAAGACAGAGATATAGTGAGAGATAGAGAGAGAGACAGACAGACAGGCTGACAGACAGACAGGCTGACAGACAGACAAACAGAACAACCAGGCAAACATACAGACTTTGATTTAATTAAATGTGTTAGGTCCTGTTGGCCCGGAAATACGACACTACACAAACGACGACATTGAAAGACGCTCAAAGTCAAATCTTCCCCCTTCCATCCAGCTGCTGCTGTCGAATCGATAACAATTCCATTCAGACACCATTCTTCCCTATCTCTCCGTCACTTCCCTAGCCAGACATTCCCTCCCTCTCACCTTCCATCTCCAAACCCTCCCTCTAACCTTCCCTCTCCTAACCCTCCTTCTAACCTTCCCTCTTTCAACCCTCCCTCTAACCTTCCCTCTCCTAACCCTCCCTCTAACCTTCCCTCTCCTAACCCTCCTTCTAACCTTTCCTCTCCCAACCCTCCTTCTAACCTTCCCTCTTTCAACCCTCCCTCTAACCTTCCCTCTCCTAACCCTCCTTCTAACCTTTCCTCTCCCAACCCTCCCTCTAACCTTCCCTCTCCTAACCCTCCTTCTAACCTTTCCTCTCCAAACCCTCCCTCTAACCTTCCCTCTCCTAACCCTCCCTCTAACCTTCCCTCTCCTAACCCTCCCTCTAACCTTTCTTCTCCAAACCCTCTCTCTAACCTTCCCTCTCCTAACCCTCCTTCTAACCTTCCCTCTCCCAACCCTCCCTCTAGCCTTTCTTCTCCAAACCCTCTCTCTAACCTTCCCTCTCCAAACCATCCCTCTAACCTTCCCTCTCCTAACCCTCCTTCTAACCTTCCCTCTCCCAACCCTCCCTCTAACCTTCCCTCTCCCAACCCTCCCTCTAACCTTTCTTCTCCAAACCCTCTCTCTAACCTTCCCTCTCCAAACCCTCCCTCTAACCTTTCTTCTCCAAACCCTCCCTCTAACCTTTCTTCTCCAAACCCTTTCTTTAACCTTCCCTCTCCAAACCCTCCCTCTAACCTTCCCTCTCCTAACCCTCCCTCTAACCTTCCCTCTCCCAACCCTCCCTCTAACCTTCCCTCTCCCAACCCTCCCTCTAACCTTCCCTCTCCTAACCCTCCCTCTAACCTTCCCTCTCCAAACTCTCCCTCTAACCTTCCCTCTCCAAACCCTCCCTCTAACCTTTCTTCTCCAAACCCTCTCTCTAACCTTCCCTCTCTAAACCCTCCCTCTAACCTTCCATCTCTTCTAATAATTCTCAGCACAACTCCAACCCAGCAAGCAGAGCTGCGACACATGCAGGCGTCGCGGATAATTCGGTCCGCGCGAGGTATAGCATAGGGACGAGGAAGGAGGAAGAGGAGGGCGTCCGACGTGGAAGGCAATAGTATAGCGCTATAGAAAAAACCGGTGCTGGCGAGATAAGGACGGCCTTCACGTACGGCGGACGAATCGATGCGTGTAATTGGCTGGAGGATCGGACGAAACGGACTGGATCAACGATGGTTAGCAGCAGCACATTTGCTGTCTGTCTGTCTCTGTGTCTCTCTGTGTCTCTGTGTCTCTGTCTCTCTCTGTCTTTGTCTCGCCATGGTGGTGGTGGCCATGCAGCAGACCAATTTACTTGCGCTTCGCTATTAAAACGACAATTCCACTTAAGCTAAATCGATTTTTGTATCTACATTCCTATTTACCTCGAATGCGATTCGGTTTCCGCGTTCGGATCCCTCATACATTCATCGTTGGCTGTCTGTCTCTGTGTCTGTCTGTGTCTCTGTGTCTCTGTGTCTCTGTGTCTGTCTCTCTGTCTGTCTCTGTACCTCTGTCTGTCTCAGTCTCTGTCTCTCTGTCTGTCTCTGTATCTCTGTCTCTGCATGTCTGTCTCTGTCTCTAACTCTGTCTCCCTCTGTCTCTCTGTCTCTCTGTCTCTCTGTCTCTGTCTCTCTCTGTCTCTGTCTGTCTGCCTCTCTCTCTCTCTCTGCCGTCTGAATATACGTCTGTATGACTGTCCGTCGGTCTGTCTAACTCAGTCTGTCTCTATGACTGCTTATCTGTCTCTAGTTTTGTCTGTATGTTTCTGCATCTGTCTCTATATCTCCTTGCGAGTGTATATCTGTTTGACTGACTGCGTTTCTCTCTTTTTTTTATAAATTTCCGTTACATTACGATCTTTCGTACAATACATCGATTC
This sequence comes from Lumbricus rubellus, assembly GCA_945859605.1. Lineage (NCBI taxonomy): Eukaryota > Metazoa > Annelida > Clitellata > Crassiclitellata > Lumbricidae > Lumbricus > Lumbricus rubellus. Next base: position 24,278,162 of record OX243817.1, read on the forward strand.
ATCTTTAACGTGCGCTATGCTATCCTTCCTTTCACTACACTTCCTGTATTTATGTCTATTCTAGCTTTCATTCAAATCTTCATTTTCTACTTGATTAGGCTACATCCGGCCTTTTTCATTACCATTTCCTGCGCTACATTATCTGCTCTGGATTTCGCGCGATTACTCAAATTCGGTATGACTATCAATATTGCTAAAAGCCCGCGCGTCTGCGTGGTTGTCTCTTTCTCGATCTCTGTCTGTCCGTCTGTTGTCTTCTGTCTCTACGATAACGCATCGGCGTGTCTCCAACTCAGTTCGCAATGCCATGTAAAGACACAGATGCAGGCGGACACACACACATACACACATAGACCCACCCGCATAAATAGACGAATACAGACAAACACACACAAAAACCCACGCATAAATAGACGAATACAGACAAACATACACACAGACCCACGCATAAATAGACGAATACAGACAGACACACATAGACACACGCATAAATAGACGAATACGGACAGACACACACAGACACACGCATAAATAGACGAATACGGACAGACACACACAGACACACGCATAAATAGACGAATACAAACACACACACAAAGACAAACGCATAAATAGACGAATACAAACACACACACAGACAAACGCATAAATAGACGAATACAGACACACACACAGACACACGCATAAATAGACGAATAGGCCTACAGTCAAACACACACACACACAAAGACCCATGGACGCATAAATAGACGAATACAGACACACACACAGACACACGCATAAATAGACGAATACAGTCAAACACACACACACACACAAAGACCCATGGACGCATAAATAGACGAATACAGTCAAGCACATAACAGCAAACGGTCAGACATATAATGTTCTGGATGTTGGCCTGACAAACACGCAATCGACATTTAAATAACTTTCTCAAAAACCGTCAGTTTTTGCTCATGTCAATAAATGATTCCATCAAGGTTTTATTTTAAGGAATTTTTAGAACTGCACAATCTCTTCTCTTTTTACTATCACCAGCTGTGAAATATACCATTGATGATGGCAACATTTAATTAAATAAATAATCAAATTGATAGTAAATGATTTAAATGATTTAATTATTCCCAATCGGACGAATTGAACATTTTAAACTATTTTTAACTGCAAAAAGATGTTGTTACAGTTGCATAAAATGCATGACATTGAGAACCGCCCTTTTTGAGTTTAACTGAGCATTAAAAGACTTGACTCCAACTTGACTGAAACTGATTAACGCCATTGATGCAGATTAACTGATTTAGTGGAGGGAGAATGATTAAGGAGTAGATCTATCCGTGCATACCGGACTCCTTTACAAAAACGGTTTACAGGGTGGGTCAAAAAAAAGCAACCCTCACACATATATGAATAACCTTTAAGCTTGTTAAATTGGATTTAAAAATTCCTACTTTTGGCCCAAATATTAGCAAAAACCTTTAGGGATTACTTTCTCCCCCCCCCCAACCCGTATTAGGCTAAGCCCGTGTAATTTGGACCAACGCTATATTTGCTTAACGTGCTTAATGTATACGACTACGCATAAGCGTTCCTGGCCACATGTGCACTGCGCAGCACGGCTGAAAAGGAGAGCTTTGAGGTGAGAAGAGAAAGGGAGCAAATGCGGTGTCAATGGGACACCATTCCAGAGCAATGGGCCAAACATGCATATCATACCAATAATATTACACAAACATATCAACGTTGATCGAAATCGATGAAACTAAATAAGAATAATTATAATAGATTCTAGAACATGAGTGACACGTGTTCTCTATAAAAATAAAAATAAAATGGACGCAAGAGAAGAAACTGATGAAACCTTTGCAGCGGTGATCCAAGTAACATACGGAAATAGCGCACAGTAAATTAGCCGGAGGAGGTTGCAGCAGCTTGAAAGCAGTCTGCAGTCAGCAGGGATTGTGAGTCGCATTGAAAAACACGACAGACCGAGTCGGACCGACACGACATAAAAAGAGATATATTATTATTATTATTATCGTGCGGAGAAAATAATCGATAGACATGTACTCCACTGATCTTCGTTGCTGGCATGGGCGCCCGCAGAAAATTTTGCAGGAGGGGGCAAAGATTTTACGGTGGTCACGGTTACATTTTTCAGTGACAAAAGCATGCTAAATACAGCGCTGGAAATTAGAAACACGGGTATTTTTTCAAATACGTTTTTAGTGCAAATTTCTCGGTTTCATTTTGTGTATTATTTTTGGGAAAAATTGGTTAAAAATCCAAAAGTAGATGTTAAAAAGCAGGTTCATGAAGGGCGCTATTATTATATAATTATATATTTATTTCTATATAGAGATTTCTAAACGTAAATTTGTCACTTTCACGTGTGTATCATTCGTATGATTAGTGTTTTAATGCGAAGAAATTTGTTAAAAACTCAAAAGTAGGCTAGTAGTTAAAAAACAAGTTTCACTTTTCCAGGGGGGGGGGCAAGTGTCCCCTTGCCCCTATGTGCGGGCGCCCATGGTTGCTGGCTTTATTATATTTCTCTTGACGACGATTGACCGACTGGTGCACAGGTGGGGTGGGAAGTCCTTTGCCGATTGTTTCCTTCGTTGTGAAGGCCACGGCCGGCATGCGAGTTTAGGCACGGCCTCGGTCTCTCTGTCTGATCTGTCCCTTAAGGCCATTTATATATCATTTCATTGAGGCAGACTATGCTTATATGGACCTATACTGATCCTTATAAAAATAATTATTATAGTCCTCTGAACTTATAAATAAAATAGAATAAATTTGAAATAATTATATTGTTAAATAGAATGCTAAAAAATGCCATTTTAGCACCGATTGTACGTGGTCCTTTATAAGCTTTACAAAGTAATTAAAAATTTAATTAGGCTATACTTTATTCATTGAAAGCCTTCATCACTGGAAGATGGAAAGAGACAGAGGGCAAAAAAATTGGTAACTAAAACAATACCGAGAAGACGTCAAAGGAATAGGCCTATAGCATATATTGTATATTCTTTTCTTTCGTCTAAAAACAACTGCCTTTTCTCTCGGATTGAACGCATATGAGGATAGAAAGGGTCCGCTCTGACCCTTTCTATCCTCACCTCATTGTGGGGCGCGGTGGTCTAGTGGTGGCGTCGTTGCCTTGGAGCCGGAAGGTCCGAGGTTCGAATCCACCTCGCCGCGTAAGGACCTTGGGCAAGTCCTTCACTTACAATTGCTCAGCGCTTCGGCGTGAAACTCCGATGCAGTGTCCGCTCTGCATCGGGAGCGCCTCTGAGTAGAGAGAGCTTGAAGGGGCGCTATAACAAGTGCACATACAAACAATACAATATCGTATATTTCCACAAACAGAGGTACAGACATTGCAAATGAACTATGATGTAACAGGTGTAGGCTAAAACAACGTGACTACCTGAACAGCTGTGCACAGGAAAATGAAAGAAATGATCTGGTATAATAGCTATACAAAGAAGAAGACACTAAAAAGGAAGCAGGTTGGGAAAGAGGAAATTAAAAAAGCAGACATGAAGATGGAAATCTATTAAAAGAACCAGAGGAAATAAAAGTCAATGGAAAGCATATAAACTTATACATGTACATGTAATTAGAAGAACTACACATTGGTGAAAGCAACGGAGATGATACCATGACAGAAGTAGCAGGTTGCAAGGAGGATATTGGATCGGATATACGCGATGGATATATCTATATTATATGTATAATATAAATATATACTATATTATATATAATATAAATATATACATATAAATGTGATTGAGGAGGAGATATTAACATGCATCAGATAAATTGAAACCAATAAAGCTGAGGGAATTGATAATATCCCACAATGAAATTAATAAAACTTATGATATTGCCATGGACAATGTATAGGAACCAATGAAGTTGTACAAGAACATTTACAACACTCGGATTTCATACGGATCATCACAATTCCCATAAATGATGAGCCTCGTTGATATGATACTTTTCAACTATCAAAATATCAACAGATATAGACGTGCGTCTACATGCATATCACACATCCAATGGTTCTGACTATATTCTTTCATTTTTCTCTAACGACAGTTATCCATAATTCACAGTATTTTATTTTTTAATGAGGCCTAACTATCGTGTTACCTTGGCAATTTTCTAGAGCGCCGGCAGATCTAAAGCATAGGCCTATATACGATCTTTCAACAGCTGGTAGAATACATTTTTTGTCATAGAATATAAATAAAAAAATTATTATAGCATCAAACATCCACACGCACGAGCGTGTAATTTTCCCTTCAAAGAAACTTGACTTATTTTTTAGCAGAATTTTTATGAGGATTTGAAACATCTTCTCGCAATTTAAAAATACCTCAATAATTAATTAAATTCAGAGGAACTGGATTTATGTATGGTCTGTGTATATAGATGTACATACATGTATGCAACACTGTAGGCCTATATATATATATACTTATAATAGATACATGCGTGTGCTGCATACATGGTATACAGCTTGATGAGTGAAATGTGAATAAATCCGTATGTAATTGTGGCTCAATGCTGAGAGCATAGATGATAGATAGATGATAGATGATAGATAGATAGGTGGATAGATAGATAGACAGATAGACAAATAAACAGATAAACAGATAAACAGATAGACAGATAGACAGGTCGACAGATAGATACTATAGTGCGATTAATTATGTAATTAAATATATATTAAGGCATGGCACTGTGCTATGGTAAACGTGCTATCATAATCATTGTATGTATAGTTTATTGATAAAAATACCATTAGTTCATGTGCGCAGCGTAATATAGAGCGATGCTGTTGCAAGAACCTACCTAAGCATCACATTCTCACGTCGCAGCACCAGCAGCACCAGCAGCAGCAGCACCAGCACCAGCACCCGCACCAGCAGCACCAGCAGCAGCAGCACCAGCAGCAGCAGTGGTTGTATACATGTATATTGAAGTCCTCGAATAGGATGACGACAGCATCACATGTATCTGTTAATGAAGGTCGAGGGATGCCTCTGGGGCAGACTAGAAATTGGAGAAAGGGCAAAAGAAAGAGTGGGAGGAAGTGTTTAAGAAGTGGTTGCGGTATAGATAGGGAAGTGGAAGAGGATGATGGTATGAGGCGGAGTGTGGGATTCCATGGGAAGAAGAATAGAGTAAGGAATTATTGTTTCAAGGATTGGAAGGTATAAAGCATGATCATAAGTGCTATGATAAGAGCTATGTTGCCTAATGTTGGGTATCGAAGGACATCGTTCTGCTGAGAAGTGAGTCCTATTAGTTCATTTTGTTCGTACTGCTACCATGAAGCATCGAGCCCACTCTGTGGTTGGCCCAGTGGTCTGGAATGGCCTTCCTTCAGAGCTCCGCCTACACCATGGGACTCTACCAGGATCCTTCCTTATTAAACATAAAACTGTTTTTGAGGGGCGCTAGAGTCGGGAGCGCATCCGAGTAGTTTCTTCTTGAAGAGGCGCTATATAAATTTCCGAATGGATGATTAAGAGTGTGTGAAGCAGCAAGAGGAGGAGTGGAAAGAAGGGAGGCGGGAAAAGTGAGCAGACGACGACTTGGATTGATGGAAGAGTGTGAAGAAGATGAGAAGAGGAGGAGGAGGAGGTGGAGCAGGAGGAGAAGCAGGAGGAGAAGGAGGAGCAACTGAAAAAGGGTTCCCGGACAATTCGGAGAGGACAATTTGGCCCGGACAATTCGGAGAGAATATTTCGGAACCGGACAATTCGGGACGGACAATTCGGAGCGGACAATTCGGAGCGGACAATTCGGAGACGGACAATTTGGAGAAAATTCTGGCGCCTGAAAGAGTGGGAAGAAGGAGAAGAAGAGTGTGAGTGAAAGAACAGAGTGGAAGAAGAAGGATCGGGAGGAATGTGAAGGAATGGGAGGATGGGTGTGATGTGTGATAATAATTGGAGGATCGACTGACTGAAAGGAATGGGTCAGCGACTTAGATCACGGTTGGCCACTAAGACCAAAATGCCAAGGGTCGTAAGGATTCGCTAGCAAGGAATCTCCTTATAACAACACCGTATACACTGATAACGGACACGAATACCGGTAATATGTATGCGCCTTAAATAGATTGCGGAAAATACGGACGCGCAGGCGTGTGGGCAGATACATACACGAGGAGAGACATGTGCAGATAAAGCAGTGCATGGAATATGGCCTGCATTTACAGATATTGCAGGGATAAGTCACATAATTATTTATACTCGGGCAGATGGAAAGATATGCAGATATAATATATAGGCTTCTGACTTGAACTTTAGGAATGGCGTGGACACTGGACAATAGTGAAATGTAGACTATAGGTCATGACATTTATTAGGAAGCTGTAGGAAGGGATAGGTTATTAAGTATTACATGCTAAACTGCTGTGTTTACAATGCAGATTAGAATGTCTTCTGCATGACAAAAAATTCTTTTGCTATGATAACTGTACAGGAATCTCGTGGAAGGAAATGATGGTGTGAGGAAAGGGGGAGAGTATGGGAGGGAAGTTAGGGTAGGGTAGGGAGGAGGCGGAAGGAAAGTAAGGAGCGAGGGCTGACTTTAATGGGTGTCGTGTCTTACTCGCGGCATTATCCTTATCTACGGGTATCTATCTTGATTACTTATTATTAATAAGTTAAAACTCACGTCTAAAAGACACCTGGGCGAAGCCGGGTAGAAGCGCGAGTGATATTACAAAATGAAGATGACAGACGCACAAGTACTCGGACAGCCACGCAGCCATACACATAGAGGGACAGACAGAACCAGACAGACTGACATACAGAACCGTACTAATAGATGGTGACATTTACTGACATGAATTATTACGGGCGTCGATTTTTTGACCGTTGGCTGCAGTAAGAGCGAATTTTCACGGCTGCGATGTGATGGCCGAACATGCGATGCTCGCAATTAGAAATGGGATGCTGGATGATGTCAAAGTTGCTGCTGCTGCTGCTGTAGTGGACAGTGATGATAACTGAGCTGCATGACGTTGATTACGATGATTATGACGGTGATGGTAATTATGGTGACAAGATGCTGACACTCCTTCTGCGTTGAGTCGTATGCTGCTGCTGCTGCTGCTGCTGCTGCTGCTGCTGTTTCTGCTGCTGTAGCTAAGTAATTGTTGACAAGTATTCACAGAATCACGGGTGCATCGAAAGGACACATCGAGTTGTTGCTGCAGGTACTAATAATAATTATTCTAGATCAGTTCAAAGCGCTTTGGTGCCTGACTGCATGCCAGCCTTCCTCTCCGGCTGGCTGTCTATTTGCCTGTCTTGCTGTGTGTCTGCCTGCCTGCGTATACGTGCCTCTGAATGACCGTCCATCTGCTAGCCTGCATACATGCCTGGCGCACTGTCCGCCTCCCTGCTTAGCTGTCAATATGCCTTTATGCATTCATCAGTCTGTTCGTCTGTATGCCGGTGAATCTGACTGCCTTGCCGACTGTATACCTGTTCATTCAATTAGCGTAGGCCTATAATATCTGTCTGTCTGTCGGTCTGTCTGTCTGTCTCAACCGCTGGGTGTCTTCTTTAACCTGCTCGTCTTTCCGTCTGTCTGTGCTTTGTTTGTACGGTATGTATAGTATATAATTTTTATACGTCTGTCTGGCTTCTCCTATAAATGCATGACTCGCATGTGCGCTTAATCTGAAATGTCGCGACGATTTGACCTTTAAAGTCTTCTTCTCTTTTCTCTTTCCCTTCAGACTAGAATTATCCCCTCTGGTCAGCCACTTGGATCCTTCTTCTACACTTGTCTCTGTGTCCAGTGTCTTCTTTCCTCATTTTGAGCAGCTTCAGGTCCTGTTGTATCACGTCCTCCCATCTTTTCTTCTGTCGTCCCCGGCTGCGTCGACCATAAAATTATACCTCCGCTTGTATGATTCTTTTAACACAGCTATCCTCCTCTTTTCTCGCCAATATATAGTTGTCTAAGACAACTGAATATAGTAAGAGGTTTAAACCCTCTTTTATTGAATAATTGTGTTCTATCTAATTACGTATGCAAGTCTATAAATACTAAATACTGAGATATAAATATTGGTTACGAAGGAGTCCTATAATAAGACTTAAGCTGCTTTAGGCGAAACGGCATTTGCAAATAATATGGAGAAAGACTGTTCTAACTGAAAAACTCTGGATCACCCTTTAACACATTGACCGCCACATGTGCACGAGTTAACTCGTCCTTCAGCCAGTCATTTAACATAGCGTGTAGGCGGTCAATGTGTTAAGCCTCGTAAAGAAGACGAGATGAAGAAAAGTTGAAATGTCACCGACTGCTGTCTCTCTCTCTCTCTCTCTCTCTCTCTCTCTCTCTCTCTCTCTCTCTTTTTTTTCTCTCTCTTTTTTTTTTCTCTCTCTCTCTCTCTCTCTCTCTCTCTCTCTCTCTCTCTCTCTCTCTCTCTCTCTCTCTCTCTCTCTCTCTCTCTCTCTCTCTCTCTCTCTCTCTCTCTCTCTCTCTCTCTCTCTCTCTCTCTCTCTCTCTCTCTCTCTCTCTCTATATATATATATATATATATATATATATATATTATATATATATATGTGTGTGTGTTTTACTTGGAAAAGCGATCAGATCAGTGAAGCATCATATATGGAAGAAGAAAAGAAAAAATTTCATATGAAATAGTAGGCCTAAGTAAGATGGTATGGAATGCCCTCCCACTTGGGCTGCGCAGTGCGCATGTTCCCTAGATCACTCTCTGACACATTCTATAAGCACTTAAAACCCGCTCTGTTTTGCCGTGCTGGCGTCGGGAGCGCCTCTGAGTAGTTTCCTTGAAGAGGCGCTATATAAATACTTGAATGAATAAATGAATGTTGAGAGCGAATGAGGAAAAACTGGAATTGGGGAGGGGTGAGATTGTTCATTTTAGTGCAAAATCTTCCATGGAATGCGCTGAAGCCGGAAAAGTGGCTAACTCACCCATGGGTGTGATCAATAATATTGTGCCATTGTACAGCAAAGACGCGGATGCAAATATTTATAATAATGTGGTCGCGCACATCAGTGACTACAGACCAATGTCTGATGCATAATAACTCGAGAAGGTCCTATATAGGAGAGCTACCAAAGTAATTTTACGTTGCAAGGATCTGAGTTATAAAGAAAGAAAGGTTGAAAAGGTTAGGATTTACAACATTGTATAGAACTATAAAAGTAGAGGAGACCTAATTGAAGCTTATTATAAGATTATCGCTGATCAGGGCGACCAGTGCAACGGGTTCCTCATAATAATTTATTTGCACTAAGCTGTACGACTTCAGAACACACAGATAAATCATTTAGGAAGTTGACAGGAAATATTAAGGAGGAGGTTCCTCGGTGCAGGAGTTGTAGAGTCTGGCTAATTGTTTGAACGGCAGTAGTGTCTCAGTGGACCACATTAATGCAGCCTTTTAGAAGAAGCTATAGGAAGGGTTTGATGTAGATAATTAAGGAGTTTGACTCTGCAAGTCTGCATGGATATGAAACATGGACCATGGGAAAGGAAGACATCAAGCGGGTGGAGGTTTTTGAAATTTGGATATGGCGGAGGGTGGAAAGCATTAGCCGGACGCAGCACATAACGAATGAGGAGGTGCTACGGATGGTGGTGAGAAGGAAAGAGCGATAATCACTACAATAAGGAAAAGACAAAGAAACTGGATTGGACACATACTAAGAGGAGACACCCTTATGAGGGAAGTACCAGAGGGAAGAATGAAGGGACGTAAAGGAAGAGGAAGACCCAGACAGAAGCCTTTGGACTGGATGATGTGTGAGGTATATGAACAGCTAAAAGAGGAGGATCACCAACGTTTTTTGTATTTTGTATGTGCACTTGTTATAGCACCCCTTCAATCTCTCACTACTCAGAGGTGCTCCCGAATGCAGAGCGGACACTGCATCGGAGTTTCACGCCGAAGCGCTGAGCAATTGTGAAGAAGGACTTGCCCAAGGTTCTTACGCGGGGAGGTGGATTCGAACCTCGAACCTTCCGGCTCCAAGGCAACGACGCCACCACTACACCACCGCGCCCCACAAACGTGAGGAGTTATGCCACTGGACGTACGAACCTACCTACTGACAGTGAACAACATGATCATAAGGAAACGTTGGCATTCCAGATGAAATTTCGGTGGTCCTATAATATTATAATCCCAGATTACATCTCTTCCAAACCACCTAAACATCAGTTATGCCGTGTTATATCAAACCAATGAGTCCACTCTACATCTACAGTAGCAATCCTGTCTCTGGCAACAGATTACATAAAGCTCAAGCTGGTACATAACGTGTCCAGTAACATTTGCAATTCAGACACTCACGGGTATCGTCATCGGCTAACTTCGTTAGTCAAACATCGTCGGAAATGGTAGTCCACAACGTAATCCAGGATTAGCTTGGTAACATTAAATCAGTCAAGTAAACAGCGTATCAGGATATTCATCTGCGAAATAAATATAATCTAACTAAATAAATCATAAACTCGGCTGCAGGACACATTTAACGACAATCCGGACTCTAAAATCCGCGTATCTGTACTTCCGACAAAGTCCCATCGAGTCCAAAACTGCGCCTATAATGTCCAGTTGTTCATCGGCTCTGATTCCCTTACTCCAGCTGATTAGCTTTTATCGTCGCTATTTTATCGTTTTTATCCGAACTTATTTGATGTTACTTTTACTTACCTTCGCCAATCTTTCCGTATCGCATAGGCCTGCATTTATTTACATTATTTACCGACGTTGCCTTATCTTGATCCGCATCTGTTCTAGGTATGATTCGTGATTTATTGGCAGAGATTATACAAGCAAGTCGTCTCTTCTTGTCATTTTAATAGAAGCATGCATGCAAACTAGAAAAACGTTGGACGTAGGCTACATAATTTAACATATAACAATAAAGCAAACCATAAGCATTAAGCATGCTAAGAAGCATTTCTGCCAGAGCTTAAAGTTAAACCATCAGATCGTTAGATCAATTATATTCAAATATTTATCTATCACTATTGCTACTGCTATGATTGATCTATTGATATACATGTAGGAATACAAAAGCAGCAACAACAACAACAACAACAACAACGACGACGACGATGACGATGACGACGATGATGATGATGATGATGATGATGATGATTATGATGATGATGATGATGATGATGATGATGATGATGATGATGATGATGATGATGATGATGATGATGATGATGATGATGATGATGATGATGATGATGATAATGATCATGATGATGATGATGATGATGACAATAATCAAAAATAATAATGATAATAATATTAATAATAACAATAAAATTTTGATGAACAATAATAATACTAATAACGATAATAATAATTGATTAGATTGATTGATTTGCTTCCTTTGATGTGCAAAGCAACAATCAGAAAGCCTTCTGTTGATCAGCGAATCGATACTAATCAAAGGGATCTAGGCAAATACGAGGCAGCGAGAGATGAGATGACGTTCCACAGACAAAGAACGAGAAATCGATAAATGTGGCCAGAAACGTCAACCACAGACAGCATTCACTGTGACTTGCAACTAGACAAATTCGATCTGTTTATCAAGTCACAGGAAACCAGGCGTCTAGCGATCGCAGGCCGTCATTTATTAGCAACCATTATCATGAGTCCACGAGCCAATTTCTAATCAAATTACTGTTCTCTAGCACAGAGCATCATCCTGCACGATATGACGAAGTGTCCAGGGCTTTTTTAACGTGCAGTAGTTGTAGGCCTACACAAAATGTGCATCTCTAAATGGATTTGTGCAGTTGTAGAAGCACTTCTTTAGAGTTAAAACTAGCAAAAAAGGTCAGTGTCCTCCGATTGGAAGTAATTTACCATGGAGGATGGGAAAGGAAATAAGGAGTTGTGCAGTTCTAACAATTCCTTTAAAACAACCCTGGGCGTGTCTATGGAACAGAAATGGACCAAGGACATTGGTGTCGTCATAATAATGAATAAGAATGAGTAGAGAAAAGTGGGTTTGCGATAATTAGATAAAACTGAAAACCGTTCAGCTATAATTGAATCAGTCGATATGCAGTTAATGCACTTGAGAAGCAATGCTCTTTCGAAGGAGACCTCACTCTGGTTATATTATGAATCGTTGAGAGACAAAACAAAGTCATGTCCTAGATTGTATGAGGATGAACACAGGTCACGAAGTTCGTCTTCATTTTAGGCTTTATTTCAAGTGGGTTCGTTTTCAGACATAATATGTAGCAGCAGCAGCAGCTGCAGAGGAAGAAGAAAAGGATGATTGTGATGATAAAGAACAAGACTGGGTATATAGAGGATGAAGAAGACGAAGGAGGAGGAGGAGGAGGAGGAGGAAATGACGAGTCTTGAGAAGATGAGTGATGGTGAGTGAGGATGACGATGACGATTATGTGATGATGATGACGATGACGATGATGTGATGATGATGATGATGATAAAGATACGGTAATGATGATGATGATGGTGATGATGATGGTGATGGTGATGGTGATGATGATGATGATGACGATGATGATGATGATGATGATGATGATGATGATGATGATGATGATGATGATGATGTTGATGATGATGATGATGATGATGATGATGATGATGATGATGATGATGATGATGATGATGATGATGGCGATGGCAATGACGATGACGATGATGATGACGATGATGATTATGACTGTATTTGTGATTGTGATTGGATTATGAATATGATGAACAAGAAGAAGATTTCCTGTAAGAAAGATATGAGGAGAAGAGTAAGATGGTGAAGATGATGCAGGAAGAAATAGGTTGGAAAAACATTAAGGCGAAGGAGAAGAAGAAAATGTTTAAGGAGAAGAAATGTCAGGAGAAATAAGGGGAAAGGGAAGGAGAAGATGGAGACATAGTAAAGTAGAAGAAAGGCTGAAACCCTTTGTTTTCTTGCTCTGTCTGCGCGGTCCATATGCTGTTATATTTAGCCATGACTTTTGTGCTGTTATATTTAGCCATATGCTGCTATATTTAGCCATGTGCTGTTATATTTAGCCATAATTTTATGCTGTTATATTTAGCCATATGCTGCTATATTTAGCCATGACTTTTGTGCTGTTATATTTAGCCATATGCTGCTATATTTAGCCATGTGCTGTTATATTTAGCCATAATTTTATGCTGTTATATTTAGCCATATGCTGCTATATTTAGCCATGACTTTTGTGCTGTTATATTTAGCCATATGCTGTTATATTTAGCCATATGCTGTTATATTTAGCCTTGTGCTTTTATATTTAGCCATGACTTTTGTGCTGTTGTATTTAGCCATATGCTTTTATATTTAGCCATATGCTGTTATATGTAGCCATGTGCTTTTATATTTAGCCATGACTTTTGTGCAGTTATATTTAGCCATATGCTGTTATATTTAGCCATATGCTGTTATATTTAGCCATGTGCTTTTATATTTAGCCATGACTTTTGTGCTGTTATATTTAGCCATATGCTTTTATATTTAGCCATGTGCTGCTATATTTAGACATGCGCAGCTTTGTATTTCCGGTTTTGCTGCTCGCTCATTTGTCGAAAATTAACCCACACTAGAAAATCTGAATAGTCGTCATTATCATCATCTTCCCCATCACCAACTTCCACCATTTTTCTTATTCTCTTTCTTCAACTTCTTCCTCTTCCTTTTCTTGTTCTTGAATTTTTTCTATATTGGTTGACGAGATGCATGGGCAAAGAGAAAGTGAACAAAGAGAAAGGATAACTACAAACGAAAAAAGCTTTTTGAAAAGTTGCTGTCGACCTTTTTGATCATTACTTGGAACAATTTTTGGCCATCCTTCCGTCGTTTAAATTTTTAAAGACCCTTCACAAAACGAAACGAGTCTTCTTTGCTGTAGTCGTCAGTTGCTAATAATAGAAGTCGACCGTATACGCAGACCAACTGCCGCCATCTCTTGATAGCCATGTTGCGAGCGCCATCTTAAAAAGGCCATCTTACGGGTCCTTGTTTTTGAGAGCCATATAGACTATATCGGTGCCGTCTATCTAATTGTAATTGTGATTGTAATCGAACATTTATATAGCGCCACTTCAAGAGAACTCCTCAGAGGCGCTCCTGACCTGACACCAAACCATAATCAAAGAGAATGGTTTTCAAACGCTTGCGGAAAAGGGGCAAAGAAAGACAAAGAAGTTCATCACAGAGACTAATAGGTAACTTATTCCAGAAAGACCATAGCAAAACATCTATGCAGCATTAATATACTAATATTATAATCTTTTGAGTACATTATTTTGAGTAGGCATTTCTTTTTTAGTCATATTCTGGCATCATCTATTCTATCTAGTTATTCTAATACCATCCTTTGAGTAGCCTATAGTCTTTTGAGTAAGGAATTCGTCTTATGAGCCACATTTCGGCATCATCTATCTAATACCTTTCTTTGGGTATTTTTAGTAGGGATTTAATTTTTGAGCCATATTTCAGCACCATCTATCCAGTGCCATCCTTTGAGTACATTCCTTTGAGCAGGGATATTTTTGTAACGACATATTTCGGGCTCGGTCTTTCGAACAGCGTCTTCTGACCATCATGTTTTGAACTCCATCTTTCGGGCACCATCTTTCAAGTGCAATCTCTATAGCGACGGCGGCGACCACGACGCTGCTTCTGCGTGTCAGCAGCAACAGAAGCAGTAGCAGCAGCAGCAGTAGCAGCAGTAGTAGTAGCAGCAGTAGTAGCAACAGCAGCAGTAGTAGTAGCGGCAGCAGCAGCAGCAGCATTAGCAGCAGCAGTAGCAGCAGTAGTAGTAGCGGCAGCATCAGCAGCAGCAGCATTAGCAGCAGTAGTAGCAGCAGCATCATCATCAGCAGCAGCAGCAGCAGCATCAGCATCAGCATCAGCAGCAGCATTGGCATCAGCAGCAGCATCAGCAGCAGCAGCAGCATCAACAGCAGCAGCAGCAGGCGTTGAGACGAAGTGATCGCGGAGTCGCACTTGATCCATGAAGATTGACAATCTTCTCTTACGCGTGCTGCTGCACTTGTATACACGATGCACCGTTGTTGGACAAGCAATGAAACCTTGTCAGTGCATTCATCCTCTGACCCTCTGCGATGTATGTCCACGATCGTTATAATGGGAGGCGTCGGTTAATGTCAAGACATGTAGTCGAATCACGATTCTCGGCCCAGCAGTAGTTAACAAGTGACTGTAATTGTGTGTCTGATAACGCAGACACTGCTGCAGAGACAAACTTCATTATTGCTCTTCAATTACGATAGAAAAAACGACGTTTCTGACTTTCGCTTGAAACCTCGAAAGTAATCTTTTTGGTGATTATACGAGTAATATTATTTTAATATTTTTGTTATGCTATTAATAGGCCTATGCTAAGATTATTCTTGGTGATTATACGAGTAATATTATTTTAATATTTTTGTTATGCTATAAATAGGCCTGTGCTTATAATTATTACTATTAATATGATAATTATTATTATTGTCATTATTGCCAACACCACCAATATCTCAGTAGTTCATCTTTGAAGGGTTTGAAATCTACGCAGCTGCCGGATATTTCACGAATCTAATACTTGTACCCATTGTTTACTCAATTGATATCTTATATTAGGTTTCATAATAGATCCATCTCACCGTCACCGCCGCAACCACCACCACCACAGCCACCACCACCAATACCATCACCACAACCACCACCACCAATACCACCACCACAACCACCACCACCAATACCACCGCCGACATCACCAATATCCAATTTCTTGAATATTGATCAGGGCTTTTACATGCATCGTCCTTCCAGCATTGATCTGCCGTCCGTATTAGTCGTATTGAAACTCAATGCAACTTTAGCATTGTGTTGTGAATAGACCTCTTTTGATGCTGTTTTTAGATCGACTCTCATACGTTATGTGATGAAACTCTAATAGACCTATTGTAATAAACGTCGGTTTAACGGTTTTTACGTTAAATTTTGCCGTTTTATCATAATACTAGCTGTACCCGGCCACGCGTTGCTGTGGCAGAAAAGACCGTCATCTGCCTCCTCCCCCTCCCCCGTCCCCCTCTCCGTCCCCCTCCCACTCCCCGTCTCCCTTCCCCTTCCCGTCCCCGTCCCCCTCCCCGTTCCTCTTCCCCCTCCCACTCCCCTCCCCGTTCCCCTTCCCCCTCCCGTCCGCGTCCCCGTCCCCGTCCCCTCTCCCTCTCCCTCCCTCTTTCCCCTCCCCCTCACCCTCACTCTTCCTTCTTTCCTCCCGGACAGCGACATATGCGCTATGGCGATTTTTGGGCGACTTTTGGGCAACCCTGATCGAAGTTGGTCATCTCGCGACTTTTGGGCGACTTTACAACGTAATGTCACGACAAAAACGTTTCCGAAATCTGGCAACCCTCGTGGACGTTGGGAAGTGTATAGTTTGCAAATGGCGGCCGAACGGATTTCAAAGTTCTCTTTTGTGGAAAATGCTGGGTTTTTTCGGGAAAAAAGCATACTACAACACGGTTCTATTTGAATGGAAGGTGTCGTAAAATTTTCAAAACAATCGGTTCATCAGTTTTCGAAAACACTCATAACGCACGGTTGGAAAGTTTCATTTTTATATATATAGATGAACAATTATTTCTATTTTCTTTGGCGAATTCCGATGTTTGATAATTCGTCTTCCTTCGAATTTCGAGTCTCATAAATATAAGAAACTTGATAATTTAATGTTGAAACCAGATGCTGGAAAGGGCAGCGTGCTCTTTTCAATAGCAATGATTTAGACCTGCATGAAAGAAAACGCTTTAGGAATGACCTTTCCGCCATCTCTTTAACACTCCTTAGATTCCTTGAAATCGCAACGTAGCCTACACGTGTATCTCTTGTTCTAATGATATCATTCTGTCTATAATTAGACCTATAGGTCATAGACTGCAGAAGCTGTAGCCTATTCTTAAAATAACTTGAATTGTCATTATCTTATGACAGCTTCCAGTTACCATTTTGGCTAAAACAAAATCTGGATTTAATGCTGACACTCTTGAGACTATAACCATCCCAAGTTTTCAGTTCATGCACAAACTATAAAACGATGACTTGAATCAGTGGTGTATTCTTGTTACTAGCCATTCTGCAAGTCATAGAAAAGACTGCGCATTCAGTGCACTTTACACATTGTAAAGTAATTGCTTGTTCCGATTTAAATTAGACTTCTTTTGCTAATAATCATAATAATAATAAACCTATGGTCAGCAAACGCTCATTACCGATTATAAGATTACACGGTTCTACTGACACGTAGTTGAAATCACCTGTAGATACCCTGGTAACTCAACGCAGTTTGTGCACACAAGACACTTCATTGGTATGAACACAATGTATGCCTACAATATGGCGTAGACCTACGCTTTGGTATTAGGCTAACTGCAGTCTGCAGTCCAATGTGCGCCCAGATATAACAGTCTTTTATTTAACCATGGATAACGCCTATAATAGGCCTACATATAAGTTGTTCAAATCTTGGAGAAAGAACTCAAAATTAAATTTCAAATATTTTAAAATTTCTCTGGTCTAAACAAATCTGAATTAATAAGATAAGAAAGCCAATCTAAATTATTGTTGAAAAATAAAAACCGTTCGCCGATACATTTGCTGAAATTAGTATTAGGTCTACAGACCACTTTCAATGGATTGGAAATCAATAATATATAGTACTGGCTAAGCTTACACACTGCCTCGTAGGTATAATACAAAGTACATTACAAACACGCGGTAACGGTTATTTGTAGTTATAGGCTATGCACTGTCCTGTCATTCCGGATTTCTTTGCTTTTGAACAATTGTTAGACGGCTACCCTGCAACTGTTTAAAGCACATGAAACCGTTTTAAAAGTCGTTCTTTGCTGCTGCTGTACCGCATTGTTTTCCGTCTTAGACTAATTAATTACCAAGAAATTTAAAGTCAAGTTGAATATCAATATCTTTATTTCTTTTATCAGACTTTGTGTTCGTATAATTTATATTCGCTTTATCGCCGTCTTAGATCTGTTAACCATCTTCCTGGCATTGTGTTAATAGACGTCCTAATTAAGCGGAAAGGTTGGACATCCCTTATGACATGCATCCATTGTCATTGCTTACAATTGTACAGCACTTCAGCTGCGTCTTGTTGATGAGAGATCAATAAAGAGACGAGAAAGAATGAACGCATTGACCGCCGCATCATTGACCCGTTCACCTTTTCAGCAGGTCACTTAATTGATTAATTACTACATGTATTGGTGTTGAGTAGGATAAGTCTTTCTCTCTTGTACTATTGTGCAGCAGACTCGATTGATGTTGGATAGTTATTGGATATAGTAACAATTTATAGACATAATGCAATAATAATAACAATAATAATAATAATAATAATAATAATAAAAATTATAATAATAATAATAAAACTTATTATTATTATTACTATAACAATAATAACGATGACGATGATGATGATGATGATGATGATGATGATGATGACGATGATGATGATGATGATGATGATGACTACGACGATGATGATGGTGATGATGATGATGATGATGACGACGACGATGACGACGACGACGATGATGATGATGATGATGACGATGATGACAATGATGACGACGATGATGATGATGATGACTACGACGATGATGATGGTGATGATGATGATGATGATGACGACGACGATGACGACGACGACGATGATGATGATGATGATGACGATGATGACAATGATGACGACGATGATGATGATGATGATGATGATGATGATGATGATGATGATGATGATGATGATGATGACGACGACGACGACGATGACGATGATGATGATGATAAGAATAATAAGTAGAAGAACAATAACAATAACAATAGTTATAATGATAATAAGTTTGCACTCAACGGTTTAGCGCTGTGGCATTTAGAAGCACGTTTGAGCGATACGTTGGAGTCGATAACATAAATAACCTAATTTTAATCTTTTGTATACGGCCTGAGGGATCTTTATTACCTCGAACGATAAAATAATAATAATAAGAAGAATATTACGATAATAATTACTGTATTGTAATAACAACAATGACAACAATGATAATGTTGCTTCTAGAGGCTCCTTTGCACTAAACTCCGTAGACGACGACCGTGTACAGTTGTACACTAAGCCTGACTGCACTTCTGTTCTTAGTTTCCTACAGCCTTAGGGACTTTTCTTTTCCTCGGGAACATTAAGAATGATAATGATAATGATACCCATGATGATGATGATGATGATGATCATGATGATGATGATAATGATAATGATAATGATAATGATATAATAATAACAATAATAATAATAATAATAATAATAATAAGACACAAGACAAACTCGAGACTAGCTACCTCCTTCAAAGAATCTCGATAGCAGTCCAGCGGGGCAACGCCATCTGCTTCTCTTCCACATTGCCTCTGTAACAATACTATATAATCCGTCTGTTGTTGTATAATAATAATAATAATAATAATAATAATAATAATAATAATAATAATAATAATAATAATAATAATAATAATAATAATAATAATAATAAAATTTAGATTATTATTATTATTATTAATGATCATGGTAATAATAATAATATAGGCCTAACAGAAAATAATAATAGCAATAATTATAATAATAATAATTTCAACAGTAGGGTCTATATTATCAAATTTATAATTATTACTACTATCATTATTATTAAATTACAAATTATCATTTAACTGTAGTTAGATAATTATTTATTTGGTCGACATCTGTAGTATGGCATTTGTGCTGTTGCACTTAAAAAGTCAATGGATCCATAGCTTCAACTTCAGCTTCAGCAGCAACATCAACCAAGTGAGCGGAGGTCGAAGCCATTGTCGAGTTACTCATAGAGATATACAGCTTTTACATTGTATGTACTAACATATTGTGGGTGACATATTGTGTGACTTCTCATTGTGTGGCGCGGTGGTACAGTAGTGGTGGCTTGAGGCCAGGTTCGAATCCAACTCAAGCCGCAGCGTAGGGACCTTGAGCAAGTTCTTCACTTGCAATTACTCGTGCGCTTCGGCGTGGAACTCCGATGCAGCGTCCGCGCTGTAATCGGGAGCGCCTCTGTGTAGGAATCTTGAAGGGGCGCTATAGCAAAATGCGAGAAATAAAATTTAAAGAAATTAACATGATGCGCATACTATAATGGTCCAATCTTGGTTCATTTAGTTTGTTTGTTTGTGCACTTGTTATAGCGCCCCTTTAAGCTCTATCTACTCAGAGGCGCTCCCGAATGCACAGCAGACACTGCATCGGAGTTTCACGCAAAGCGCTGAGCAATTATGAGTGAAAGACTTGCCCAAGGTCCTTACGCGGCGAGGTGGATTCGAACCTCGAACCTTCCGACTCCAAGGCAACGACGCCACCACTACACCACCGCGCCCCACGCGAACTACTCAGGAATTACTTAGACAAATAAATCATTACTTAAAATGTCCATTTTCGCTTAGTTCTCAATGATTGTCCTCTGTTTCGTCACGGTCAACTGCACCGTTCATGCATCAGTGGCGCTGGACAACGGTGCGTGACGGATTTAATTAAAGGGTGACCATGCACTTGAGTGGACATCGAACGGAAACTCCACCACTGATTGTATTATACTCTGCCAGGGCCAGTCCGAAGACTGGATAAAGGAGGAGGGCGACACTAATCGTCTCTGATGATCGGAGTGTCGTTAAACAGTCACAATTTATTCTTCTTTAGGTATCGAACTCGTACTCTTCAGCCTACAAGTCGAACGCTTTATCCATTCTGCAACGGTGACACAGTAAATGCTACCAGTGACATTAATGCAATATTCCGACTTTCATGTGACTCGTGTCACCTGAAGTCTAATTAGCAGTCGTTCTGTGCGGGCATTACTAACACTGACTATACAGGCCATGGTAAAATTTTGGTTGATAACATTTTATTTAACGACGCCGTCATTTCGATGATGGTTGGCGTTAAAAAAATTGGGCTCTATTTATTCCTACTGAACTTCAGTTCTGATGTGAAATTCGACGTGTCATGATGTGATTTGCGGCATATATTAGACTGCAGTTAATTTCACGATAAAACCGAGTTGTCACATGTCACTTCTCCCGCGTAAATGTGCACTGTTTTACATGCGAATCACACATAAACGAGGCAGACAGGTCTGCTGAATCACATTCACACACGTAGGCTTCACACGACGTCATAGTAATAGCTGTATTTACGAACGAATAGGTGACCTGAGTGGCCTACGCTGCTCTACCTGTCTGGCATCGTGATGAAGGGATGATATTGTTTCCGTGACGGCTCTATACATGACATATGCTGCACTGTACCTGTGCTGCTGCTGCTGCTGCTGCTGCTGCTGGTGGTGGTGGTGGTGGTGGTGGTGGTGGTGGTGGTGGTGGTGGTGGTGGTGGTGGTGGTGGTGGTGGTGGTGGTGGTGGTGGTGGTGGTGGTGGTGGTGGTGGTGGTGGTGGTGGTGGTGGTGGTGGTGGTGGTGGTGGTGGTGGTGGTGGTGGTGGTGGTGGTGGTGGTGCTGGTCTGTGTTGTTGGCTGTTAACGCGGTGGTCTGTGAAGCCGTTTTACGGCGACCATTATATGGCACACTCTCTGTTCTTTCCATTAACGACTGATTCCAGCAGCTGTAGCTAAAGGGCGGTTCGTCCATTCATCCATCTATCCATCCGTCCACCCGTTTATCCATTCATCCATCCCTCTCTAACCCAGCAAAATTCCGTCCGTCCATTCATCTATCTATCTATCCATCTATCCGTCTGTCAATCCGTGCTTTCATCCCTCCCACCCTCTCTCCATCTATTTATCCATACATCCTTTCTTCCTTCCATCCATCCGTATGCCCGTCCGTCCATCCATCCACCCTTTTATTCATTCATCCATGCCTCTCAATCCCTTCAAAATTCCGTCCATCCAATCGTCCATCCATCCATCCATTCATCCTTCCATCCATTCATCCATTCATTCATCCGTTCATCCATTCATCCATCCATCCATCCATCCATTCATCCATCTATCCCTCCATCCATCCATACACCAGTTAACCCTTCCATCGATTCTTTCGTCCGTTCTATTTCTGAGGTCACGGTGCATGCATGCGTGGCTATACGTCGTCTTTAGACGGTGGCCAATGTCATGACAAGCGGTCATTCGAAATCGTCTTAAAATCATCGTAAGAAATAAATCGTCTCCAGCATCAATTCTTTGAATACGGTTTCATGGTAATTAAAAATCGCTTAGGTTGTACTGCTGCGCCTCTTCGGAACAGGTATGCTATAATTATAATTATAATAATAATATTATTATATGCTATAATTAAAATATTATTATGGTTCGTATACCTGAACGACAAGACCTTGGTCGTATTGAACGGTATTTCAGCCGCTTGAAAAATAGACGAATAATTGTAATTGTAATTGAACATTTATATAGCGCCGCTCACAGATTCAGTAGCGCTCCCGACCCTAGTTAGCACTTCCCCTAACAAATAGTATAGTCTTCAGGCGTTTCCTAAACAGAGGGAGAGAGAGAGACTGAGAAGCTCAAGACGCAGCTTGTGCGGAAGACGGTTCCAGCAAGATGGGCCAACATAGGCAAAGCTTCTGGATTGGGCAGTAGCACCACGCATGCGAGGAACCACAAGGAGGCCATTAGCTGCTGAATACTGAGTATTATGCTCGTTTATAGTTTAATATGCGCCAAAGAAAAGTCATATAGATCTAAACTAAAACATGTAGGCCTAAGTCGTTTATATAAATATATCTCAAATCTATATATAAACTCAATGGCAGTCGATAAAATTAACCTATAGGCCTACTCGATTTCGCGCTTGCAATTGTTTTAATCGTAACATTGAGCATGTGAGGGAACTCTTCGGATACGACATGTAGTTCAATTGACTATAATACTTCGCTGAAATGCAGGTCATAAGGTTACTAGTCTTTAATTCTATTATGCCAGTCCATGCCCATATAAGCTTATACAGCATAGTTCCTGCATGGGTATAAACCAGTTTACTTTTGATCGAAGCCATAGTGCTGGTGTACAGCTGCAGATTAGGGGTCTGCGGGCATACCCGCACCCGCGGGTACGGATAGCGGTCCTGTGTACGGGTACGGGTCGGGTAGCAAAAATGCTGTACCCGCAGACCCCTACAGCAGATCCCTGACTCCAATTGGACTTCTGGGATGACGGATTAATAAAAGGTGGCAATATTGGAGACGTGCATGCGGGGTCTATCTCTATCTCGATGCCATCGAACAGAGTGTGTGTGTGTGTGTGTGTGTGTGTGTGTGTGTGTGTGTGTGTGTGTGTGTGTGTGTGTGTGTGTGTGTGTGTGTGTGAGGTGCGTTGCATGCTGCACTCGACCTAATTGCACTCTCATGGCCATGATGATCTATCCGTTGCACTTAAGTCACGGTGGCGACATCCTTCGAGTGGCTCTTTAAAGGCGCTACATGATGAGTGGTCTGTATGCTACGATGGGTAAGACGGTCATTATTGCTGGACACCTATAATAATCTAGAGATGTACTCGAACGTGTTGCGGTATGTAGGCTGCTTGGGAGTATTATTGTCTGTTAATAATACGATGAGGATATCAAACAACAGCTTCTATCGCGCCGCCAAGGAGAGTGAAGCAGAGGTGGATAGATGAATAGGTAGACGGATAGGTGGATAAACAGAAGAGTAGATAGATGGATGGATGGATGGGTGGATGGATGGATGGATGGATGAATGAATGGACGCATGGATGGGTGGATGGATGGGTGGATGGATGGGTGGATGGATGGATGGATGGATGGATGGATGGATGGATGGATGGCTGGGTAGACATAATAGGCAGAAATACAGATAGAAATATTGCCATACAGATCGACATTATAGGTGCATGCATATGCGGATAGACAGATTGGTAGGGATCTGGTACATAAAGGGTTAAACTGTATACCAGTTTGAGTAGAAGTACCTCTGCGATCAATTATTATTAAAGTGGTCTAGGCCTACAGTAACAAACATCTTTTCAACATTAGGCCAGGTCTGAACTCTGGTTATAATTATTATATCGAATTCATGGAAATTAAAACAACTACGGTTTCAATCACTATGCGATCGGCTGGCATTGAATCAATTATTGTTAACTTTGTGTAAGTCATTACATTTATTACTGCTATAATTATTTAAATCGTTGAAATGGTTCCATTTTTTCACCTTTCGTCTCTCACTTTTCGACCAAGTTGTATAAACGTTGCTTTGTCGTCGTTTCCATAGCAACAGAATGTTGGCCACCTGGCGTTCGATAGCTACTATCTCTCTGGACCTTGATTATCCAGTTTCTTTTCTCTTTAACCGCAGCGGAGACGAGCTTTCGTCCTGATTTCGATGCAGGTGTCATGCAGCTGTCATGACTCATGTCGTCATTCTTCTTCTTCTTCTTCTTCTTCTTTTATTTCCTTTTCCATTACCCTTTCATTGCAATAGTAGGCTATTATCGACCACAGCATACCAAAATAGCCCAGGATGAGAATTGCCGGGGTGGTTGGGGGGTTTCAAAACCCAATCTTTCTGAGAGCCCCATGTTAAAGTATGTTTTTTACACCCCGATTCCAAGTGGATAGTGGTCCAACCCGACAGTTATTTTTCCACAATTCTTACACTGATTAATAGCCTAGGCTACTCCTTGACTAACGGAATGCGACGAAATTATTACTGAGAATCTTTGTTAAATGATGGTCTGAATTCCAAAGTAAACTGAGGATTTTATTTCGGGAGTAAGATTTGTTACTTAGCCTACTTCTTACATGTTAATGTATAGCCTAATTATATTACCTATTATAGGACTTCTTACTTAGAGAGTGCGTGACGAACTGATGCTCCCTGCTTTGATTGTCTGATTGGAGCTGGGACTCCTTGTTTCGATGGTTGGGTCAGCTGAGACTCGTCTACTCAAGGGCATGAAACTCGTTACGGTACAACTTGTCCAGCTCCATGGGAGAAGTTCCGCACAGAAATCTTCCCCCGTCGAGACGTTAGTCGCCCCTGCTCCTCCCCCTATCAAATCCCCCGGCGAATTGAGAGGCGAATAAAACCTCTGGCCTTTGCCCCCGAGTCATTCGGTTTTCGACTCACGTAGACACGGCCCTCCACCATTCCGCATAGATTCGGTTTATGGCATCTGATTATTGCCATGCGCAGTGAGACCACAGACATAAACAGACGAAGAGAGACTCACGCACAGTCACGTGCACAGAAACAAGCAGTGCGTCATTCTATGCACGGACGCACACATGTAAAGGTACGGACGCTGACCAGTGGTTTGCTCTCCTAAATTATGGATCACGTTTGGTCGGACTAGATTATAGATCTTTGATTTTTTTACTGTGAAGAGCGGTGGTGTAGTGGTGGGTTCGGTGCCTTGAAGCTGGAAGCTTCCAGGTTCGAATCCACCTCAAGCCGCCGCCGCGTATGGACCTTGAGCAAGTCCTTCACTCGAAATTGCTCATGCGCTTCGGCGATGCAGTGTCTGCGCTGTAGTCGAGAGCGCCTCTGAGTGCAGAGCTTGAAGGGGCTCTATATGGCAAAATAATGCGAGAAATAGCCTTAGAAATAAATTTTCTAAACATATTCAATTTTAACGATCTTAACAGACAACGTAGGCCTACTCTGATCTTGTAAAGTCTGTGCGAAACTTTTTCAAGGCGCTGTGGGTGCAAACAGTGCATGTCTCAATGTAGTGCAGTGAAGTGCAGACATTCTGCAAAGTTGGTCATGTGAATAAGAAGGTCAGTCTTGCTACACGTGTGACGGTGTGAGTGTGCCAGCTAAAGAGGTGCATGCGGAAGAGGATGAACTTTAAAATAATGAAATTTCTTAATTCGAATTTCTAAATTAAAAATTCATTCATTGGGCCGACATTAAACGTGAATTTCCGGAAATGTAATGGAAGAACTAAAAACATTTGGTAATTGTGTGACGACTATTAAATTCATGAAGTCAGAAGACTCCTTGTTATACGGCTTCTATAAGTTACGATAGTGTGAAGTTCTGGAAAAAAATAATGTGCAGTTCTGAATGGATTTGTGCAGCTGTAATAGAACTTCTGTGCAGCTAAAAATGATGAAAAAGGACATTGTCAGACAAAAACGTCGTTGTCATTCGTTATATTATTCACATTATATGATTTTTATAGGAGGAATGGACATCATATATTCGTATAGGTCTACTATTATAAAGATCAGGGCTATAAAAGGGACATGGAAAGGGTAACGAGAAAAGCAAAAAAAGTCATCGGGAAAATCTAAAAAATGGAAACCTTGCAACGGAGGACGGAAAGAGAAGGAAGACTTTGTGCAGCTGTAAAAAAATCCTTTAAAAATGTCTTGTGCTCCGTGTCATGATGTCAAACTTCAGTAGCAATGCGGAATTTATGATCGCAATCTAAGGTTCACTGATTATTATCAGAGGAAAGAAGTGAACAAAAATATTCGTTGATCAACAGCATTTATATGGCGCAATTAGTCTGGTAGCTTTAAAAAGTCTGGGATAAGATTAGACGAAGTAATACTTCACAGAGGACATTACACGATAATTATACCCTGTCGTATAATAGGTCGACCCAACAACAACATAAAAGTGGAACGAGCTGCGTCTGGCAAAATTCACCACCTCCGTTTTACGTTACCTGCAGCGTATACACACCATCAGTGCCATTTTTACTGTTGAAGACTATTTTCCGCCGCTTGTTCGCAATGGATTTGGAGCGCTTCTGAGTAGATACCTGTATGTGGCGCCATATATATATATATATATATATATATATATATAAATCCGATTGATTGACCTCAGAAATGCATCGAAATGAGGGATGATCTGACGGTCTCCGTTTCGCCAACCAAATTGACCTTATAATAATATACTGCGCTGATGACTTATAGAATATACATTCAGTTCGTCCCACTGTGCTGGTTCAAAAGATACTGACATAGGAGCTATCGAACGATAAGACCAGATTTATACAGATCAAAGTGAGGTGCTGCACCGACCGTAATTGTACTACCGGTATAACTATAGATTATAGGCATTGGGTTGGAACTGACCTTGACAAGAAATTCTTTATTCCAGCATGCATAGTATCAATAATTTTGCGTCGCTGACAAGAATGCGATAAATAATCACGATAGCTGTGATGGAAGCCCTGGGAACCAGCGCATGTAGGGCTGTACGCCTATATAATAACTTATGTCAGAAAGCAGTGTACGCCACGTAAGGTAATAGAAGATAAGCAGTTTCCATTGTTTGACCGTTGACGTCTACCTCCTCATTTATCCAGGCTTGGGACTGGCACTGTCAGAGTACAGGATATATGGCGGAGTTGTATTGTTGATGCATAGTTTGGAAAACGGACATTTATCCCTCTGGGCATATTCCCTTTGGGCATATTCCCTCTGACAGTAACCTCTTACTCCCCGGACAGTTACCCTCCGGACGTTTCTTCCACAAACTGGTACTTGTAAATTGTCCCTTTCGGAAAATTTTTCCTCAAATGATTCGTGACTCTGTAATCGAGAAAACCCCAAAAATTACACGAATCCAGGCAACAGTATCAGCCCCACCTCCCCTCACATATTGCTTTCTATGAATTCCATTGTGCAAGCCTTTGACGATGTGACCAAGAAAGAAATAACTATGAATAGCATAATAAGAGTCAGAGACAAAGGAGCGAGACAGGCAAATAAGCAAGAGGCAGAGATAGAGAGACAGATAGGCACAAAGGCAAGAGGAGAGGCAGAGAAAAGGATACAGAGTCAAAGAGCAGGAAAAAATGAAAAGAGAGGAAGACAGACAAAGCTGAATTAAGACGCAGGTGCGTGTAAACGAAAGCAAAGACCGCGAGTGTGGACCGAGAGAGCAGAGATACACAAAGAGAGAGAAAGACAGACATACAGAGACAGGTAGAGAGCGCCGAGAGGCAATTGAGTGAAGATACATATTAAGGTCAATCAGACAGCGACGGAATCTCAGACAGTCCAGCAAGCAGGTGGACGGACGGACGGACAGATGCACAGAGAGACAGATGCACAGAGAGACAGAGACAGAGACAGAAAGACAGAGAGACAGAGAGAGTGAGAGAGGGAAAGATGGGTAGATAGACAGAGAGGCAGGGAGACAAAGACAGAGGCAGCTGCGCAGAGAGAGACAGAGACAGACAGATAGATAGACAGACAGACAGACAGATAGACAGGCAGACAGACAGACAGAGACAGACCAGATAGACAGATAGACAGGCAGACAGAGACAGACAAAGACAGACCAGACAGACAGAGACAGACCAGACAGACAGACAGACCAGACCAGTCTGCGGTCCGAAGCAGTGAGCATATTGAGATGAATGTCACGCGTGACATTACGTCATCACTGCAGCGATCCGATGAGATGAGACAAGAAGAAAGACGGAGACGCATATAGAGAGAGACATGCAGAGACATCCAGACATACACAGCAGTGTGCAGACAGATGCGCAGAGACACATCCATCGATCTCTGGCATGGACTTAAAGCGTGACAATGCGAACAGTACAAGAAACCACATTACACCATGACTCCCCTTCTGTGTGTGTGTGTGTGTGTGTGTGTGTGTGTGTTTCCCTCTTTTTCTATAATATCTCTCTCCCTCTGTCTGTCTGTCTGTCTGTCTGTTTCTCTCTCTCTTCTCTGTGCAGCTGCCTCTGTCTCTGCCTCTGTGTCGGTCTCTGTTTCTGTCTCCGACTTTCTGTTTCTGTCTGTCTGTCTGTCTCCCTCTCTCTCTCTCTCTCCCCCCTCTCTCTCTCTCTCTCTCTCTCTCTCTCTCTCTCTCTCTCTCTCTCTCTCTCCTCGTTCTTCTCTACTTCTTCCATGCACTCGCTCCTCCTTCCTACTTTGCATCCTCCTCTTTATCCTTTACCTTTTCCTGCTCCTCCTCCTCCTGCTCCTCCTATTCGTGCTCTTCTTCTCTTGTTACATTATCAAGTTATGCCTTGGTATTATAAGCACACCATATAGTGAGAATCGAGGCACAGGTCGTGTAGAGACAGCGGCCCATCAGTGCTGCTGCTGCTGAACGTAGTGTATACAGAACTAACAACAGGTATACAAACTATACATACGCAAAGGAATGAATCTGGAAGAAAGACACATAATAAGCCACGGGCTCTTAATTCCCAGGTACTCAGATCATAGCCATGGCAGCTTAATTTATGTCCCTGGATGCCTCTGGATTTTTTAACGACATTATGTCATGCCGTGCTCTGCTGTAATATCCTACATCGCTGCTCCACATTGCTGTGAATGCCATGTTATATCCGCAGGCGTCATCATATTCTCTAGGATAGGAGGTTTAATGAATTTTCAGAGGAGCGTGATAGTTTCCCACAAGCGAACTTGAGTCGGATTTTTAGAGCAATCGCCAGACGTGAGTTCGACCGAGAGTTATGCAAACGAGTCCGAGTTAGAGATATCGAGTCCGAGTCGGTGGCCTACATGTGCGTCGTCGTCGTTCGAGTCGGTTTAACCGAACGATCTGCATAGGCGTCGGTCTGTCACATAGAGCCGTGCGCCGACGACGGATAGAGCTGTGCGCCGACGGATAGAGCTGTGCGCCACCGCCACCGACGAATTGAGTTAATGTCTCTCCTTCTCGTTAATATTCACATCCGGTTGCGTCGTCGACTGACCGATTGGACCATAATTCGAGACTCGAGGGAGGGAGGGACGGGGAAGCGGGTGGGAGGGTGTTGGGGGGTGGAGGGGGCTCGGAAGAGCTGCCCTCTGACGACGAAATGAAACACGATGTGGCGGTGGTCAATTGATCGAAGGGACCTGGTTGGCTGAAGGCGTGTCATGTGACCGCGTCCCAAAGCGAATCTGGCAGAGCTAATGGACACCCTGCAGGGACGAAGAGACAGGAACATGGCAGCACGACGGCGAAGCCAGTGGGACAGGACGACGGTAGGAGGACAACTACAGCACAGGACAAACGGACGAAATGAACGGAGGACGAAATTGGTGAAACGAAAGCGGTATATGAAACGGACGAAATGAACATAGGACAGAATAGAAGAGGGTTAGACGATGAGGGTACAGACCAAGCGAAAGGAATAGTGGATGAATGGATGAGAAAAAGAAGAAGGAATTGATGGACTTAATACAAGAAGAAATTGACTGGCTTGATTAAAGAAGGATTTGATTGGCTTGATTGAAAAAGAAAGTGACTGGCTTGATAGAAGAAGGAATTGATGGACTTAAGAAAAAAGGAAGTGACTGACTTGATAGAAGAAGGAATTGACTGGCTTGATAGAAGAAGGAATTGACTGGCTTGATAGAAGAAGGAATTGACTGGCTTGATAGAAGAGCGAAAATTATTGACTTAAAAAGTAGAAATTGATTGCCTCAATAGAAAGACAAACCAACCAAAGAAGATTTTTCCAAAATGGCATGCATGGGAAGAATTGACCCTAAAAAAGAAATCTACGAAAGAGAGAAAGAGACCATTATAACACAGCGCGCCGTGGACAGGGATCCTTTCGTATTGCATTTATACATGTTTATATACATATTATACGTGTGTATAACTGTATATACACTGTGTCCTGTTAAAAAGTAGCCCCCACAAAAAAGTGTCATAACTCGGTCAAAACGTTTGGGATTTGTCTGAAATTTCAAACACAGGAACAGCGGCCATATTTACACGAGATTCTAAAACCGATTAGAAATATACCTGAGTTTGTCAAATTTATAAGTGTTTGCGTTGGAGCCCCGACAAATTGAACTTTCCAACATGGAAAACCTGAAAGAAAGTGAAATTCAGCTAAATATAGTGTTCAAAATGTCCATATTGTTCACGGACACACGGCCGTAAACTTAGACGCTACTGTTTGATGGTCCTGTCGATGATCACCTGGTTAAGCAACTGCCAATCTTCAAACAGACGCGCCCTACGGTTATCGGTGTCATGAATACGCGGCTACGCGCGAACGAAAAACACGCTCCTCCAGTACATGTACTCCGGATCAAAGTCTGGACTGCTGGACGGCTAAAGCTGCAGGATATGAAGCCGAGTGTCTCCCGGGATAGCTATTAACCTACTACGTCTACGATCGTGTGTCCGAGAACAAGAAACACATTTTTTGGCACCATAATAGCTGAATTTCACTTCCTTTCAGGTTTTCCATGTTGGAAAGTTCAATTTGTCGGTGCTCCAACGCAAACGCTCATAAATTTGACAAACTCGCGAATATTTGCAAACGACTTTGGAATCTCGTGTAAATATGGTCACTGTTGTTGTGTTTAAAATTTCAGACAAATCCAAAATGTTTTGACCGAGTTATGACACTTGTTTGTGGGGGCTACTTTTTATCCGGACACAGTGTAGTTATATACATGTAATATATATATGTTTATATACATATTATACGTGTGTACATAGTTATATACATGTAATATATATGTTTATATACATATGTATATATATATGCCCACAGCGATGAATGGCCAATGGAAGAACAAATAGATAGATGTTCATCATTTAGTCGACACTATGGATGTGCAGGCAAACAATCAGAGACAGGTTGGACAGAAAGATGTATGAGCAGACCGACCAACAGACTGATGCAGGGACATGGTAGACATGGTAGACATGGTAGACATGGTAGACATGGCAGACATGGTAGACATGGTAGACATGGTAGACATGGTAGACATGGTAGACATGGTAGACATGGTAGACATGGTAGACATGGTAGACATGGTAGAGTAGCTGCAGGAGTCTGGGAATTCATCTATTACCGCGAACTGTAGACCTCAGTGAAGTGAATCGACGACCAGACATTCACTAATGAAGGAGAGACACAAAGGCAGAGAGAGACGGGGAGAGAGACAGAGACAGACGGAGACAGACAGAGACAGACAGAGGCAGAGACAGACACAGGCAGGCAGACAGACAGACAGACAGAGACAGAGAAAGAGACACATACATAGACACATACACAGATACAGATACAAACCCAGACACAGACAGACGGAGACGGACAGCGACAGAGAGAGAGAGAGAGAGAGAGAGAGAGAGAGAGACAGAGACAGAGACAGAGACAGAGACAGAGACACACACACAGAGAGAGAGACAGACAGACAGACAGAGAAAGAAAAAGAAAAAGGGAAAGAGAAAGCAAGGTTAGAATTTGGGTAGATGAGATTTATCATGCTAAAAATCCACTCTCAGTGTCCGAAATGTCCGCTGATAATAAGTCATTGACCGCATAGTCGGAATGCTCAATGCAAAGTGCTCAGACCAGTCCAGTCAGACGTGGATGGATGGATGGATGGATGGATGGACGGACGGATGCGGTAACTGTATAACTGTATAGTGTATATACATGTACATGTAGATACATCATCAGCCGACATCTTCAGCAGCTGCAGAAGCATTTGTTGAAAGCGATGTCTAGCGAAAAACAATACATTGTTCGAAGTGCAATTGAATTATACGTTTGCACCGAACATTAGAACACGTTCGTTAGATCACGTTGCACATTTATGCACAACGTTCGGCAGAGCAGAGAAATATTGACGCAATGTACCACATTGATCAATTTGATCTGATGAAATAGAAGAAGATGCTACATGCATTGTGCATGTGCACATTGCGCAGTGCACAACGAAATGCATTGATCTCATGCAACAGCACACGATACGGCAGGATGATTCAATATTACACCACGCAGATGCTTATAATATAATATACCGGTAAGCATCATTATATTTATTCGTAGTCTATGTTTGCATTAGGATAATTATATTTATTTATTTATTTATTTTATTTATTCATCCATTTCTATAGCGCCCCTTCAAGCTCTCTCCTCAGAGGCGCTCCCGACTACAGAGCGGACACTGCATCGGAGTTTCACGCCCAAGCGTCCAAGCAATTGCGAGTGAAGGATTTAATTGCTCAAAATCACTACGCGGCGACTTGAGGTGGATTCGAACCTAGAACCTTCCGGCTCCAAGGCAACGACGCCACCACTACACCACCGCGCCCCACAATAGTTATGTGAGGTCTGTCACAAAAATATAAATGACTCAACGTTGGGCAGTCGGACGAATCACATGCATGCACCAGCACCTCCACTAAACTCAGTCCTGCTACGACCATTAAAATATAGCCTGTAGCTCATTACATAACACAGGTGCAAATTTATCCTTCAAAATAAATGACTATTATTTCAAACGTATTCGCTGAAAAGTCGACGTTAATATTTGCAGTTCAACCAAACGATGAAAATAATTAATAATAAAAATTGTGATTGCTGCTCGTTTTTGTAAATTTTGTCGGCCTTCGTTTGGATGTCACTGGCGTCGTCCGTTTGAATTTATTATCAGTTTGCAATTTATGCGCATTTGCAGAGTCAATAGAATACATGCAGCCGAACACACACACACACACACACACACGAACACACACACACACACACACAGGCACACGTACGAACACACATAGGCACACACAGGCACACGTACGAGCAGACACGCGGCGGACAAGAGAAGAAAACATTGGAGCACAAATGACTGACAACGGAATAAAAATGTATTGACAATGACCAACAGTAATTGTTGCTGTGTGGTTTTTGACAAGATAAAAATATTTTTGTTGAACTTTTGATGGCGTTGATAAATTATATTTCGAGGTTGAACGGAAAGGTGGGAGCATGACACGCAGACAGACAGACAGACAGACAGACAGAAGGATAAACAGACAGACAGACGGCGGAAATCGTTTTACATGTGAATACAGGCGAGATGACGGGAATGACAGACAGAAAGACAGGTATAGACAGACATGGGCTGCAGCAGATGTGACAACTGAGTTAAGTTGAAATTACAATTCGCGATTTAGTCACAAAAATTATAGGCAGAAAAGATCATATAAAATTATATATATCAAATAGATCTGCAGTGTACATATATTAATCAGCAGCAGTTCATGACACCATCCAATTGGCGGCGATGGGTAAGAACAAATGCTACTTTCTGCATGCATGTGTCCATTTCATCGTTCTGTATATACAATTCAGAGAATGGTTGCTGACAGCCACGCAGACAGACAGACAAGTGGACAAGCAGACATACAACCGCGGATAGTTAGGGGCTTGGATGCATGTTGATGAATGAAGAGAAGGTTCTACACATATGTATAGTCGACTGTTCGTCAGTCTATCCTTCGTTGCTCTGGTTTCGTCTTAAGTCGAAATCGTTGTGCCTTGAAGCTTCAATGAACACCGCGATATAATAATAATATATGAAGTCATCGACGCACGAATGAACCCGAAAGTCGCAACATGTGGAAATCCCTGTTGGCTCTGACTCCATCCATCCATCCATCTATCTATCCATCCATCCATCAATCAATCAATCATGCATCTAGTCTTCCATCCAGCCAGTCGCTCAATCCATGCACCTTCGGGCCTTTCCAATACATAAGCTGCTAAAGCTAAGTTGAACTGCCGCGGAATGTCATTTGGTTAGAATATTGGACGGACCGCTGAATTGGTTGAACCGTCTTGAGTGAATGGATGAATGGATGGATGCATGGATGGATGAATGGATGGATGACTAAACGCATAAATGGATGGATGGATGAATGCACGGATAGATGGATGGATGATTGAATGGATGACTAGACGCATAAATGGATGGATGGATGAATGCATGGATAGATGGATGGAGGATTGAATGGATGGATGAATGGATGACGGATGGATGCATAGATGGATGTATAGATGAATCAATGGATGGATGGATGACGGATGAATGGATGGATGGATGAACAGATTGACAGATGAGGAGTGGATGAATGAATGGTTGGATGAATGGATGGTTGAATGGATGGATGGAAAGGCTATTATGTCTAGACGCATAGATGGATGAATTGATGCATGCATGGAAAGATGGATGCATGGATGCATAGATGGATGGATAGATGGACGGACGTACGAATGGACGGATGGATGGATGGATGTATCGACAGATGTACAGATGGTGATTGGATGGACGTGCGATCGGATGAGACACTCGTTGTTTTTCTGCTTGCAATCGAATCTAGAGATCTAGGTCTACCTTAGTAAGGTCAGTATTTTTCTCGGCCTCATCAGAAGGTGATCGTAAATCACAGGATTGCATATCTTAATGCTGCTGCTGCTACTGAGGCTGAAGTTGTTGGTGCTCCTGTATAATTTCGATCTGCACTAACTCGATGCCACGGCTACTGCTGCTGCTGGTGATGGTGGTGATGGTGGTGGTGGTGCTGCAGCTGCCAATTACAAGGATGGCTTAGGTCCGATCGTTCGGTTCTGAAGGCGAAAACAAGCCCAGTGCAACCAGATACGGAGGCAGGAGGAGCTGGAGGAGGAGGCTGTGCTGTCTCTCTGTCTGTGTGTGTGTGTTCATCTCTTTGCTTATCTGACTATCTGTTTGCCGGTCTGTCTGTGTTCAAGTCCATGCATGTATGTATGTATGTATGTATGTATGTATGTATGTATGTATGTATGTATGTATGTATGTATGTATGTATGTATGTATGTATGTATGTCTGTATGTATGTATGTATGTATGTATGTATGTATGTATGTATGTATGTATGTATGTATGTATGTATGTATGTATGTATGTATGTATGTATGTATGTATGTATGTATGTATGTATGTATGTATGTATGTATGTATGTATGTATGTATGTATGTATGTATGTTTGTATGCATTTTTTATTTCCATCTATTTATCCTACGTCACTTCATCCTTACTTCCTCCGTTCCTTCTCCGTTTCGTTCTTCATTTCTCCATTCCTTCATCTCTCTCATTCCATGTTTGTCTTGTGTTTGCAATTCTCTATTTCTCTCAGCTATAAATCTTTCAACGAGTTAGCTGTGCCAATTAATATTCGCTTCCAGATTTCAAGTCAATCATACTTACTTACTTACTACTTACTGCACGTGAATTTGCCTGACATAAACCAATCCTGATAGTTCTCATGTGGACCATTTCAGCGTATAGACGTCCATTATGGGCTTTACATTCGACGACTAATAAAATGGAATTAGCCTACATAATGTCATTGCATCCTGTTTACGTGTTTTCGTTACTTCTGCTGGTCGTACACACGCGAGCGGAAGTTAGGACAATAACGCAGCCTTTTAAGCGTATGAATGGAGGATAGTCGCGCTGTGTTTTTCGGTAAGTCTTTTTGTGTAAACGTAGGTTCATATTTCAAGTCGCATCGATCTATTATTAGGCTGAACGACTCGTTTATTTATGGGAACAATGGCGTGCTTTAGTCAGTCGTGCGCGCTTCCGACTTAATGTCATAATAGTCTACTAAACAGAGGAACAGGTAAATCGCACTGTGTGCAGTGATACTTCATGTCATGCAATTGTCATTATGAAGTAGAGATCTATACATCGAATCTCGATCCAAAACATGTTAATTCGGAGTATAGCCAGATGACTCCCATTCGTGTATTGGACAGGGCCGGATTAGGAAATGTGAGGGCTCTGTTCAGAATTGTTTTTGGGGATCTTCGACCGAAAAATGTGACGATTTTGTTAGTCGTTTGGTCGAAATTTCGTCAGAATATACCAATTTGTTTCCTCAAAATTTTTTGTTTCGCATGTGTGGAGGCCTTCGAAAGTGTGGGCCCTGTGGGGCCCTTGTTCGGCCGAACATGCTGAACATGTCTTAACCCGTTATTAGAAACAATCGATGTCAGAAGTCAACGTTCAAGGTTCAAGGGTTAGAGGTCTGAAGGAAGGAGGATAGTTAGAGGGGTAACCTACAGTCGATGGTGGTTAGAGGTGTAGCATCGAGAGATCGCAATCGCAATCGCAATCTTTACGTTTCTACAGCGCATAAATTGCGATGTCACGTCTGCCAATTTATGCACAGACGCTTAGTCAAGACATAAACGATAGCCAGAGGGTCCAAACTCCACAGAGATATAAAGGGATAGAGGGAAGTTCAGCAGGGACTTTATGCCCAACGAACACTTCAGTGTTCGGTGAACGACCCGTGTATAGATAGCAAGAGGAAGAGTTTGTATGTAGGATGGTTCAGATAATGATCGTCGTAATTCTCGGTATAAGCTTAAGCAAATGCGATTGCAAAACCATGGAACGGTAGGAGATCGTAAATCTAACATATAAAATGTGATAGAAACCTATTCTGCTGTTCCGCAGAATAGTAAATTATACCAAGATATATTAATGCTTGGGATGGAGGACAATACGTTGAGGACAATACAACTGAAATGTTAATTACATTGTCTGCGTTTGATTACTCTTCTTTTTATGACAAAACCGGTCTATAAAATGAAGGCATTCAGAATTATACGTAAAATCAATGCTTGCAGATCCTATACCTATGCCAGGATGTGGGCCTATCTATTTATGTATGCATGTATGTATGTATGTATGTATGTATGTATGTATGTATGTATGTATGTATGTATGTATGTATGTATGTATGTATGTATGTATGACATTGTATGTATGTATGTATGTATGTATGTATGTATGTATGTATGTATGTATGTATGTATGTATGTATGTATGTATGTATGTATGTATGTATGTATGTATGTGTGTGTATGTATGTATGTATGTTTGTGTGTATGTATGTATGTATGTATGTATGTATGTATGTATGTATGTATTTATGTATGTATGTATGTATGTAAGACGGAAAGAATACGAGAAACCCGATGCGTTAAAAAGTTTCCATGTTCTTGGCGAAGCTAAGCACGTCTTAACAAATAATGCATGAGTCCGCTTTTAAAATCTCGCCGTCCCCTTTGCCATGAAAAATCGGTTTTATGTGAAGCGCTTAAATACGCGTATAGACTGCCATGGTAATGCGCACTAAGTCATCTTGATGAGGCACTTATTACGCTTCTTGAACGTACACTACCTAGTTTCTAATAACCATGGTGCTTTCGCAGTACTTTGCCCTACCACAGCTTAACGCACAACCTATAAGCACAACACTCACTTTATATTATCCTGTAACGTGCGACGACGTTTTCTCTGCTTCCGCTAACAGCCACGATTAATAATAAATAAGATTAATTTCTATGGCGTGTCGTGCGTCCCATTATTATGTACCGCTGCAGTGGAAGGGTGACCATTATTATACGGTTTGTATTGATAAAAGGAGGTTTCGATGGCTACTGCATGCTGGGAAGTGTGTATATTACAGGGTGTCCAGAAAGTTCGTGAACGATTTTGCTAGCTTGTTACAAAAAATATACACAACAAAAATCAATAATTTTTTTACCATTTAATAGGCAATAGTGTTGCCTTTGCTGGCTATAACAGCTTTCATTCGTCTGGGTAAAGATTCGATGAGGTTGTACAAAGTTTCAACCTATATCGAATTCCATGCTTTTCGCAAACGACGTTTTAGCTGAGCAGGAGTATTTGGTTCAGGATCTTTGTAGACCCTGCCTGAGAGTATACTCCAGAGATTTTCAATCGATGAGAGATCAGGAGAGTTTGGAGACCAGTTTTCAATGTAGTTAGAAATATTTTCGTTCAGCCATGCTCGCGAAACAGCAGATGTATGTGCTCGCGAATAACAACCGTTTGTTCCTCTGAGCGTCTGTTAGCAATGGCGCCTTTCTGCGTTTCCAACTTCTCCACTTTAACTCCCCTTTCATGTAATTTCTGATTGTTTCTTTGTTGTCCTTAAGTCCACCTGTTTTGAGAGATTTTTCTATCTGTCTCAATCCAGTTCCTCGTCTGTATTTCGCCTTTTTGATTATTTTAATAGCAGCCTGTGTCAAAATCTTTGGTCGACCGCATCGTGTATGATCGCCTAACTCGCCTTGCTTGCTTCCTTCAACCCATTTTGCTACCCAACCTTTCGATCATCCTAATTTATCGTCAATAACGGAATATGAATATCCTTCTTCATCAAGAATAGCAGCTTTCAAGCGTAACTGAACGTCTGCTATTTTCCCCATTTTCCCCAAGTTTGTTTACGAAAAACAATCGCGAACTGCATAAAATTCGCTAAAAATAGCCCTTCCGCATAAATTGATGACGTCCATTTCCTCGTTGCAAAAAACTAACACTTTTTACACTTTTTGGTTTCGGGACATAAAGCTCTTTCAAATGACATAAGCATTATTAATGTTTGTTGCAAAACTTTTCTGCTATCTGCAAGCAAAATCGCAGAAAGGCGAACTTATTGGACACCCTATATATACATGTATATATACGGGCGGCTACGATACTAGGGCAAACATCCGCCGGAAGTAGATATGAAATTCCGGTAGACGCATGCGCCGTGAACCCCCGAGACCCAAACCGTTTGCACGCGCACGCGCACGCCCGCGCGCATGCGTGCAAGAGGCCGGGCGTCTGGAGAGTTTTTATTGACGTCGTGCAACGTCGCAGATCAGAAGACTGAAATGATCGGTAGGTGGCCGACGGTAGCGTCCCATCCTTCTCACGCGAGCCATACTCTCTCTCGATCACATATTATCGACCTATCGTTTTTTTGATGGGAGGGGGTTGGGGGTGGGGGTCGGGTGGAGTGAAGGGGGGGGGGTTGAAAGACCCGTCAGATATTGCAGGACAGACATCGGGAGACTAACTAAAAAGAGGAAGGGGAGGGGAGGCGGGGCGGGGTGGAGAAGGAGGGGAAATAAAAAAGGAGGAGTGGGATGAAGAGGAGAATGAGGAGGAGGAGAAGGAGGAGGAGGAGGAGGAGGAAGTGGAGAAAGTGGAGAAGAAGGAGGAGACGGGAGAGGATGAAGATGAAGATGAGGAGGTGGAGAAGAAGAGAGAATTGGTGGAGTAAGATGAAGAAAAGAAGGAGGAGGAGAAGGAGAGATAGAAGGAGAAAGACGAAG
This sequence comes from Lumbricus rubellus, assembly GCA_945859605.1. Lineage (NCBI taxonomy): Eukaryota > Metazoa > Annelida > Clitellata > Crassiclitellata > Lumbricidae > Lumbricus > Lumbricus rubellus. The sequence goes on from OX243817.1 coordinate 24,318,244, forward strand.
ATGAAGAGGAGGAGGAGGAGGAGTAGAAAGAGGAAGTAGGATGAAGTGCAGAAGGTGGAGAAGATAAGAAGAAAGTGATCAAGAGAAGATGAGGAGAAGAAGAAGAAAAAAAGTAGAAGAAGAAGAATTTGGAGTGTGAGGAGGAGGAGGAGAAAGGGAGGAGGAGGAGGAGGAAGAGCTGGAGGAGGAGGAGGAGTAAGAAGAGTAGGAAGAGGAGGAGGAGGAGGAGGAGGAAGAAGATGAAGAAAACAAAGAGAGGAAGGCAGAGGAAGAGAACAAAACAGAAGAGGAGGAAGAGGAGGAGAAAGAGGTAAGGAATAAGAAAAAGAAGAGGAGGAGTGGGAGGGGGAGGACTGAGAATTGCGTGTGGAGGAAAGAGGAGGGGGATTCTTTTGAATGGAAAGCCGATGTTGACGGTCCTCCGATATATTACTTCGGCATTTAACAGCCGATAATTTCCGGTGACGTTAATTGAACTTGAAAAGGTTGACAGGGAGCCAGCGCAGAGGTGGTCCTTATGGACGAAGGACGTGAAGAAAGAGAAGGACGAAGGACAGCAAGAGTGGGAGGAATGATCGAGAGGGAGGGGTGCCTCTATTTGACCGGCGGCAGAATCTATATTATAGAGAAGCTAAAGATTCAGTACTTTTGTCAACTATTATTCTACTTTTTTCACTCACCATAGTATATAATATATTCTAGCCAATCACAATTCAATTCAACTAATATTATATTATAATATTATTGGATTAGAATTTTCATAGACTACTCAAGACTTACCTTTTGGCAGTGGCATGTGTCTGGAGCGCCTCTGAATAGTTATCTTCAGCAATAATCATCATAAGACAAATGGATAAATGAATAAATGGATGGATGGATGGATGGATGGATGGACGGACGGACGGACCGACCAACAGACAGACACAGACAGACAGATAGATAGATAGACAGATAGATAGACAGACAGATAGACAGATACATGTAGACGGATAGATAGATAGATAGATAGATAGATAGATAGATAGATAGATAGATAGATAGATAGATAGATAGATAGATAGATAGATAGATAGATAGATAGATAGATAGATAGATAGATAGATAGATAGATAGATAGATAGATAGATAGATAGATAGATAGATAGATAGATAGATAGATAGATAGATAGATAGATAGATAGATAGATAGATAGATAGATAGATAGATAGATAGACAGATAGATAGACAGACAGATAGACAGATACATGTAGACGGATAGATAGATAGATAGATAGATAGATAGATAGATAGATAGATAGATAGATAGATAGATAGATAGATAGATAGATAGATAGATAGATAGATAGATAGATAGATAGACAGACAGATAGACAGACAGATAGACAGACAGATAGACAGATACATGTAGACGGATAGATAGATAGATAGATAGAATAGATAGAATAGATAGATAGATAGATAGATAGATAGATAGATAGATAGATAGATAGATAGATAGATAGATAGATAGATAGATAGATAGATAGATAGATAGATAGATAGATAGATAGATAGATAGATAGATAGATAGATAGATAGATAGATAGATAGATAGATAGATAGATAGACAGACAGACAGACAGACAGACAGACAGACAGACAGACAGACAGATAGACAGTTACATGTAGACAGATAGATAGATAGACATGATTATATTAAATTAGTATTCTATTAAATTCAATTAGTACTGAATTCAATTAGTACTCAAAGTCATTTTCTTGCCAGAGAGTTGTTGTATGCTACAACGCAAAATAAACGAGTTAGTTAAAGCGTCATATCATCCTGCTGGTTTATTGCGTCAGCGGAAATGC
>OX243817.1:24320295-24322795 GCA_945859605.1 Lumbricus rubellus
TCAGCGGAACTGTTTACATCGGCAACAGAGGCTGTATCTGGCAATTATCTTAATCCCACGGGCATTCACCCTTTGTACTTCCTTCACGTTCCTTGGCATCGGCATTCAAAGGGACTGAAATACTAAATGGATCCCAGAGGGCTGCCAGAGTCTTGAGACAAAGAGTTCAAAAATAATACGACGATGTCGGAGAATTCAAAGTTATAATTTTTTTTATCTGCAATAAAATTTTATAGGACAAAGTTATACAAATATAGTCTTAAATACACTCGCATGTCACATAAAAATTACTATAAAAATTGGATGATTTTCTTAGCCATAATTGTAAACAAAATAATGTAAAGTTAGCATTTTAACTCACATTTAGCTGTCTGATTTAGGAAGTAGTCTAATATTTAATATTGATCCACAATAATAATTATCCTGCATGTATTTACTGGATCAAACAGAAGCCTAAATATGGAGAACGTGTAAGGTCAAAAACCGTATTTCTAACCTTTTCTTCATATATTTTCATATAATTATGGAATCTCAGGTCTGTTCGACGTTCTATTTCGTCTACTGTAACAGTTGTATACCAATATGGCTCATGCTTTCATAATTATTAGGCTATATAAGGCCTATGCTCCGAATTGACGAACTAGTGATAGCATTGGTCAACAGAAGAATGAATTACTGGGTAAATAACGGACAGAAAGGGGCATTGAGGGTTGGGTAGTAATGAATGAGGTGAATGAAGGGTATAAGGTGCATTGAGAGTTGGGTATTAATAAATGGGTAAATGAGGGACAGAAGGGGCATTGAGGGTTGGGTAGCAATGAATGGGCTAACGAAGGACAAAAGGGGCAGTGAGGGTTGGGTAGTAATAAATGGGGTGAAGGGAAGTGCAGAAGGGGCATTGAGGGTTGGGTAGTAATGAATGGGGTGAATGAAGGACAGAAGGGACATTGAGGGTTTGGTAGTAATGAATGGGGTGAATGAAGGACAGAAAGGGCAGCAAAGGTTTGGTAGTAATGAATGGGGTGAATGAAGGGGCAGTGAGGGTTTGGTAGTAATGAATGGGGTGAATGAAGGGGCAGTGAGGGTTTGGTAGTAATGAATGGGGTGAATGAAGGGGCAGTGAGGGTTTGGTAGTAATGAATGGGGTGAATGAAGGGGCAGTGAGGGTTTGGTAGTAATGAATGGGGTAAATGAAGGAGCAGTGAGGGTTTGGTAGTAATGAATGGGGTGAATGAAGGGGCAGTGAGGGTTTGGTAGTAATGAATGGGGTAAATGAAGGGGCAGTGAGGGTTTGGTAGTAATGAATGGGGTGAATGAAGGGGCAGTGAGGGTTTGGTAGTAATGAATGGGGTGAATGAAGGGGCAGTGAGGGTTTGGTAGTAATGAATGGGGTGAATGAAGGGGCAGTGAGGGTTTGGTAGTAATGAATGGGGTGAATGAAGGGGCAGTGAGGGTTTGGTAGTAATGAATGGGGTAAATGAAGGGGCAGTGAGGGTTTGGTAGTAATGAATGGGGTGAATGAAGGGGCAGTGAGGGTTTGGTAGGGTGTCGATGATAAGAAAAGGAATTTAGTGCAGCTGCACTGTGCGATCGATCTGTTTAAGGAACCCTCCAACGATCAATCGAAACTTGTTTTCGTTCTCATGCTTGTTTTGATCGTGTCTGCAGAAGTCTTATCGATCGATCGATTGATCGAGTACAGTTGCAGAAGCAGCAGCAGAAGAAGAAGATGATTAGATCTGCGATCGAAATGAATGGTTCTATGGATGAACCGTCATCATCCAACGCAGATTAGATTTATGATGCGCCTTTCATGCATCGTCTCATTCACTCGACCAAAATTGAATATAAGAGTCCTTGACTCGACCATTCGTTCTATCTCTGTCCTCCTCTCTTCCAGATTCAGTTCCTATAGTCAAAGACAACTGATCTCTTTCTTCCTCTATCAACTGTTCACTAAGAATGAGCCTGATAAGTGTCACAGACAGCTCAGCCCAACCCAACCCAACCCAACCCAGCCCAACCCAGACCAACCCAGCCCAACCCAAACCCAACCCAGCCCAACCCAGCACACACCAGCCCAACCCAACCCAGACCAACCCAAACCCAACCCAGTCCAACCCAAACCAACCCAGCCCAACCGAAACCAACCCAACCCAGCCCAGCCCCGCCCAGCCCAACCCAGTCCAACCCAAACCAACCCAGCCCAACCGAATCCAACCCAACCCAGCCCAGCCCAGGCCAGCCCAACCCAGACCAACCCAAACCCAACCCAGCCCAACCCAGCACGCACCAGCCCAACCCAACCCAGCCCAACCCAGCACGCACCAGCCCAACCCAACCCAGACCAACCCAAACCCAACCCAGCCCAACCCAGCCCAACCCAGTCCAACCCAAACCAACCCAGCCCAACCGAAACCAACCCAACCCAGCCCAACCCAGCCCAGCCCAGCCCAGGCCAGCCCAGCCCAGCCAAACTGCATTGACTATACGTGCACAT
>OX243817.1:24325295-24373762 GCA_945859605.1 Lumbricus rubellus
ATATATAATACTGGACCACGTTGACAGTTTCGACTCATACGACAGCTTCAAAAATAAACAAGGCGATGGACAAACGGACGGATGGATGGATAGACGGATGGACGGACGGAAGGATGGATGGATGGACAAACGGACGAATGGACTGATGGACGGACGGATGGACGGATGGACGGAAGGACGGAAGGACTGAAGGACGGAAGGACGGAAGGACGGACGGACTACAGTACTGACAGATCATGCACTGCAGATCGATGATTACATCAAGTTGATTACTACGGTTTCGGAATAGCCACTTGTATGTATAACAGTTTGTATGTTTGTTCGTGTGCAAAAACTGTGCATGTATGCGTGTGCATGCATGTTTGTGTCTGTGCGTCATAATGTGTGTATAGTCGTGTAGCTAATGTATATACTATATAGACCAAATAATAATATATACTCATGTCGACAGTCTATTTTCTTATGGCGAGTGTAACAACAATTAATGATGTTTGATAAATATGTCATAGTTTGTATGGCTTCGTGTGTGCCTTAGACGAGCGCACGCACACGCATCATGAGTTCAAACGTCATGCCTGAATGTCTTTGTTGATATGACGACAAAGTAAAAGAATTGATGAAAACACGGAACTACGTTTCTTACGTCAGTTTGACAGTCCGTCCGTCAGTTCCTCCGTCCGTGCGTCCGTGTGTGCGTCCGTCCGTGCGTCCATCCGTGCGTCCGTGCGACCTGTCAGTAGTCCTTCCGTCCGGCCGTTCGTCCGTTAGCTGGGCTCTAAATTATAGCCCATGCGATTTTAGGTTGCCAATTGAAATATGAGTGGACGTGTTAACTTATTAAGATCTCAACAACTTAAAGTTATTTTAACGTATCTGATGAACAGTTACATGTAATATATTTTGTTATACTATAGATATTCCAAGCACTGATTTTCTGTGATATAAGCTTATTCTGTTGTTGAGTTTGTTAGAAAAACGACAGTAGGCCATTAGTTATCAGACGATCCCTCTATGTTGGTCACGTGACTACTCTGTTGAGCGTGCCTCTCGCCATGTTGTAGACATCTTGTTTGTTTGATTGGTTTGCTGGAAATTATATTCTGCTATCAGGTTATGGGCCCAGCTACCGGCCAGTTACCAAGTAATGCTTAAAAGTTTATAAATAAGACAGTGACTCGGAACAGCGACTTTGTAGGTTTTAAAAGTAATCGGAACGTTTCGATAGTAAACCTATGTTCGAGCGTTGGTAAAAATCGCTAACAAGTCGCGTGAGTCAGCTAGTCAAAGAAGAAGCACAAAATGGCGGAATCAAACGAAACAAAGTTTACGATAACAAAATTGAACAACAGCAATTATCAAGTCTGGAAATTCAAGGTAAAAATGTTATTAATTAAAGACGATTTATGGACAGTTGTGAATGACGACACACCTGACCCAATTCCAGACGGTTGGCAAAGAAAGAACGAGAAGGCGCAATGCACAATATCATTATCAGTTGAAGATAACCAGTTAATACACATTTGCAATTGTAACAATGCAAAGGAAATGTGGCGGGAGTTACAAAAGGTGCATGAAAGATCTAATCTGAGCAGTACAATGTATCTGCGCAAAAAGCTATACAAGATAAAGCTACAGATTAATCAGAACATGCAAGAATACATAAGTGCAGCCTTGCAACTCGTTGAGCAATTGCGTGGTGTTGGTGAAGAAGTTACTGATCAACAGGTGGCGACTCTATTGCTCTGTGGTTTACCAGATGAGTACGAAACATTGATAACAGCTTTAGAAGCCAGAGAGGAAGATGAGCTTACTCTAGAATATGTTAAAAACAAGCTTGTTGATGCATACAAGCGCAAGAAAGATTCAGAAAATGATTCAACAGAAGCAAAAGATGAATCAGCAATGTACTCAAGCAATACGAGACCCAGTAATCGCACTAACTATCGTCATGATAAACAGCATAAAGACAGAGAAACAAGAACTTGTTTCATATGCAAAAAGGCAGGTCATTTAAAAGTGGATTGTAGAGTATGGAAGGCAAGAATGGAGCAAGAAAATAAACAGCCAAAATTAAAACACAAAGCCAAAAATGTTGTAACAGAAAGATTGAGTGATCCAGGCAACGATGACACTAATCACAGCAGTTTTACAATTGGCATTGGTCAGAGAACAAGTGACTGGTTTATAGACTCCGGAGCCACAACCCATATGACAAACAATCTGAATTTCTTTACAGAACTGGACCAAACGAAGTCTGACAAAATTTACATTGCTAATGGAACATGTCTAATTGCAGATGGAATTGGAAATGGTTTTCTGGAATGCATTTTAGACAATGGCACAGTGAATAGAATTAAAGTCACAAATGTTCTATATTCACAAGGATTAACAGGAAGTTTGTTATCAGTGAAGCAACTGGCAAGCAAAGGAAAGGAAATTGAATTTTCGGGTAACCAGTGTTCGATAAAATACAATGGAAAGTTGTTGGCTGTCGGGAAATCTGAAAACAATTTATACAAGTTGTCATGTAAGAATATTCCTGAAGTTGCAAACATGGCCAAGTTCGAAACTAAACATGAAAATTGTATTCATGTGTGGCACAGACGTTTAGGGCATAGAGATCCAAACGCTGTTAAAGATATTAACAAGCAAGGAATTGCCACAGGAATTCAAATCAAAGAATGTAATGTAAAGGTGAAATGTGAACATTGCATTAAAGGAAAAGCCACACAGAAACCATATCCTGAAGCCAGTACACATCGCACAAAACATCCGTTGGACTTGATCCACAGTGATGTTTGTGGTCCAATGAAAACAATGTCATCAGGAGGAAGCAAATATCTTGTGACATTTATCGATGATTTTTCACGATTTACAAAATGTTATCTTATTCAAAGGAAGGATGAAGTATTCGGGAAATTTCAAGAATTCATTGCAGAAGTCAGTAATAAGTTTCAAAGAAAACCGAAAATTCTAAGGTCAGACAATGGTGGTGAATACACTGGAAATAAGCTGAGAAACTATCTGAAGCAGGAAGGAATTCAACTTCAGACAAGTGTACCATACTCACCATCTCAAAACGGAGTAGCTGAAAGAAAGAATCGATCAATAATCGAAATGGCAAAATGTATGCTACTCGATGCAGCACTACCGCTGAAGTACTGGGGAGAAGCAGTTATGACAGCAGTGTACTTGCAAAACAGACTGCCAACAAAGGCAACAGATAAAACACCTTTTGAATTGTGGAATGGAGAAAAGCCAGATCTTTCACATATCAGAATATTTGGATGCAAGGCATTTGCATACATTCCAAAAGAGAAAAGAACTAAATTCGATGATCGAGCAATCGAAGCAATCCTAGTAGGATACAGTGAACAATCAAAAGGATACAGGTTGCTGTTGAAAGATTCAAACAGAATCATAATCAGTCGCAGTGTAACATTTGATGAACATGAATCAGATGGAATGACAATTACAGAAGTAATGATAAATCCAGAGAACACAGAATTAAAATCAGAGCCTGTTAAAAATGAAAATGAAGTCAAAACTCAGATGCCTACAGAAAATATTGATCAAGTCAATGAAGATGACAAAAATGAAACAGTTGACGCTGAAATAACAGATGAAAATGTTGTTCAACCCAGAAGATCTACCAGAAGTAACAAAGGCATACCAGCAGAAAGACTATCATTAATGGTTCAAAATGAAATTAGAAAGGAACCTTCATCATGGAATAAAATGAAAATGTTAACAGAAAATGAACAGAAAAACTGGATGAGAGCAGCAGAAGAAGAGATGAATTCACACAAGGAGAATGAAACTTGGGTATTGTGTGATCTACCAGCAGAAAAGAAGGCAATAGACTGCAAATGGGTGTTTAAGTTGAAACACGATGCCGAAGGAAATGTAAGACATAAAGCACGTCTTGTAGCTAAAGGTTTCTCTCAGAAATTTGGTGAGGACTATGAAGATACGTTCGCACCAGTAGCCAGACATACAACTTTAAGAACATTGTTGACAGTTGCTGCATCAAAGAATTTGAAAGTGAATCATTTTGATGTTAAGACAGCTTTTCTGAATGGAGAAATCAAAGAAGAACTCTACATGAATCAACCAGAAGGTTTTACAGAAATTGGTCAAGAGCAAAAGGTTTGCAAAATAAAGAAAGCCATTTATGGACTTAAGCAATCAGCCAGAAGTTGGAATCAGAAAATAGACTCTATTCTGAAATCAGATGGTTTTCAACAAAGTGAAGCTGATCTGTGTCTGTATACAAAGAAGTGCAACAACGTGATTGTTTACATATTGTTATATGTTGATGATCTGCTGATCTGTGGAAATGCAGAGATGATCAAGAAAACAGCAAACATGTTAAGTCAGCAATTTGAAATCAAGGATTTAGGTGAAGTCAGTTTATACCTGGGAATTCAAATTGAAAAGGACAAACAAGGCAATTACTTGATTTCTGAAATCAATAAAATTCAGGAAATTATTTCTGAGTTTGGTTTAACGAATGCAAATGGATGTGCAACACCAATGCAAGTGGACTATTTAAATATAACAGGAGAAGAAAATTTGCTCAGCTCAAATGAACAATATCGACAAGCAGTGGGGGCATTGTTGTACATAGCTACTACAACAAGACCAGATATTGCAGCCGCAGTTTCTATTTTATGTCGGAAAGTCAATTCACCACGTCAGTGTGACTGGACTGCAGTAAAAAGAGTTATCAGATATCTCAAGGAAACAATTAACTGGAAGTTAAAGCTTGAAGCTGTTGGAGATCTGAAACTGATTGGGTATGTTGATGCAGATTGGGCAGGCGACAGATCGGATCGCAAGTCAACCAGTGGATACCTGTTTAAGCTCGGAGAAGGAGTAATTTCATGGATATCGAAGAAGCAAATATCCGTAGCTCTGTCATCTACAGAAGCTGAATATATTGCTGCTTCTTTGGCAAGTCAAGAGTTGGTTTGGTTGAGACAGTTGTTATCTGATCTACATTTACCGTGCATTGAATCAACGACGCTGTATGAGGACAACCAAGGATGCATCAAGATTGCAAGCAACGAGAAAATCAATGCAAGAACCAAGCACATAGATGTTAGACATCATCATCTTCGAGACTTACAGTTTCGTGGGATAATTAACTTGGAGTACTGTCCTAGTGACCTAATGCTAGCAGACATTATGACCAAGCCTCTAACAAGGGACAAGCTGTGTAACTTAAGAGATAAGATTGGCTTGTGCCTTGATAACTAGAAACTAATGTTAGATGGGGGTACTGTCGAGTGGGGGTGTTAGAAAAACGACAGTAGGCCATTAGTTATCAGACGATCCCTCTATGTTGGTCACGTGACTACTCTGTTGAGCGTGCCTCTCGCCATGTTGTAGACATCTTGTTTGTTTGATTGGTTTGCTGGAAATTATATTCTGCTATCAGAGTTCCAGTGTTTCAAACTCACTCCGCGGCTCTTCTTTGAATCCGCTGCTAAGTAGGCTATAGTTGAATATTATAACAAGGACAAATTCGTACAGAGGTGTCTCTCTAGGAGCAAAGAATCGCAGACGTTCCGGTTATGACGAAACAAACCACCAAGAACCTATGCAAAAAGCGACAGATAAAAACCGAAGAAGTTCAGACGGCTGATTGCAAGAATATATATCTCATTCCAAAAGAGCTAATACATGATATAGACCTATGTAGTATATTGCAGACTCCACAGTCCGTGGTTCATTTCCCAGAACTGTGTGCCTATGGTCAGCCTTCGAAGCCACTCATGCAGGTATACATAAATATAACAGACCGTGGAATAAACGAACGCCTAGCATCGATTATCGCCATTCCAATACAATGCAACTGAATGTGTGTTGCTTCTGAATATTATTCTTCTGCGAATAACTCTACTACAGCTTTCCAGGTAATGGTGAAATGCTTGGCATGCAGTTTATCATTCGAGACACAGCGTCCATATACAATACAATACATGTACATGCATGTCTTGTAGCCCAGAGATCAGTGGCGCAGCCAGGCTTAAATTCAAGAAGAGGCAACCCGGAGAAATATAGGCGTACATGCACGTGGGGTAGTGGTGGCGTCGTTGCCTTGGAGCCGGAAGGTTCGAGGTTCGAATCCACCTCGCCATGTAAGGACCTTGGGCAAGTCCTTCACTCACAATTGCTCAGCTTCTTCGGCGTGAAACTCCGATGCAGTGTCCGTTCTGCATTCGGGAGCGCCTCTGAGTAGAGAGAAAGCTTGAAGGGGCGCAATAACAAGTGCACATACATACAAACCCAATCCCAGCTCCAGCCCCAGCCCGAGTCCCTGTCCCAGTCCCAGTCCCAGCCTCCTTTAAGCGTAGATGTGTCATTTTCTGCTATTAGATTAATTTGACTTTTGGATTTAGATGAAATTTTTTTCTTTCAAACCGATAATTTCTTTATCTTATTTTAATCAGCAATGTATGTCATTAAGAAATATAGGTGGTGTTGCGCACTAATATTGCAATTTAATATTTTTTTCGCAAAATTTTTGACAGCACCAAAGCAGAAATGTCCACTCCGTTATCCAACTTTCTTATCCATAAATTTTTTTGAAAAACTAAAGCAACATCAAATAACTGCATGTTAATCTTAACTCCATTGTTTCACTTGTCTAGAATTTCAGTAAACTTGTATTATCAACTCAGTAACACGCTCTGCCGAATTTTTGTAAGCCCAAAAAATTGTCCACTCCGTTACGGTAATTTTACTCAACAATACAAGTTCCCAAAACTTAGTGGAAATGTTTCAAATACGTATAGTTTTGAATATACATGAATGAAAATGTATTTCTATGACAATATAAAACAGTGTAGGAAAATATATGCTAAGATAATTGTAAAACATTTAAGAATTTCAAGACACCAAGAAATGTCCACTCCGTTACCAAATTTGATTTTCCATAAAAATTTATCGAAAACCTAAGTCATTATCAAATAACTTCATGTTAATCTGATCTTCAATGTACCACTTAGCTAGTATTGTTCTAATAAACTACTCAGTAACATGCAATACGCCATTCTTCTATGCCAAAAGAATCGTCCACTCCGTTACGGCCAAATGTACTCAACAATATATGTTCATAAAACTCAATGGTCATGTTTTACACATGAATAGTTTTGAAAATTCATGAAGGAAAGTAATTCCATCTTAACAAACAAAAGAGTAAGAACATTATATGTGAATATATTTCTATTATCTACCGTAATTCGAATAAATGTCCACTCCGTTGCCTCTAAATGTCCACTCCATTACCATTTCCGAACGTATAAATAGGCATAAAATGTAACGGAGTGGATAGTAACGGTGTGGACAATTTCATAATAAAGCCACACCCATTTTATTATTGCGCATGTTTAGGACACCTTTTTTCTACATGTCAATTTGGTTCATTAAGGAGATGAAACCTGGTAATTGATGCATACATAAGCATCTTTAATCTCGACTAATTCTCGGTAACGGAGTAGACACCTATTAAACGTATCATTTGCAGGTAACACCTTTTAAAATAAATTATTGCGGTTTAACTTCGAAAAATCGTTATGTAAAGACTAGTATACATAAACAGAGACATGACTAAATGGTTTGACTGATCTGTAGCGTGCCTAGTTGCTGATAATTATGTAGTAGCACACGGATTTATGTGCGGTAACGGAGTGGACAATATTTCATGTGACAGCTAAAAATATTTTTTCCAGCCGTAATAAGTATTGTTTCATTGAATGACAAACTTATTAAATGAAAGGCCTTTCAATTTTGTATGTGAGGAACAATAAGTTTTGGGAAAACTATCATTTGTAGTCACAATTTTTTAATGATATTGTGGCGAAAGTGTGAAAAGGACAGTAACGGAGTGGACATTTTGGACAATAAAATGCAACAGATAAAATAAAAGTTGAGGCATATTTCACAAATAGCCGTGAAAACAATAATCTCCTCAATAATAAATTCATAGAAACATCTTCATTTATAGTAAATTTTGGCGATTTTGATTTTTAAAATCGTTGGGACAATAAAAATGTCAAATTAATCTAATAGCAGAAAATGACACAGAGGGCATCAGCAAGTGTACAATGCACATAGGCTAATCATGGATTTCATGAACGTGTAGAGAATTTCACATAAATTGCCAGATCAATGTGTATTTCACTGCAGCTTTTCCAATTTTCGGCAAGTTTTAGACCATTAGTAAACCACTAAATTGATTGAAAGAAGATGATAATTTTATTCTGTATAATTATGTTATACTTACATTGTATATGTGCACTGTTCAACTGCCGTACTATAACGTGTTCAACAGTTTTCGGTTGATGAAACAAAAAAAGTGAAGTCTTCTCTGCCCAGTTCCAAGCTATGCAAACAAAATACAGATCTTAATATCAATAAAACTTTGCTACATATAATTTTTACGAAATACGAATTGAAACTTTGAACAGAATTTTTCAAAATATCAATTTTTTCATGAGTGTACACTGTACAGTAATGCATAATTTGCAGTGTATAATAATTGTAGTAGAACAGTCTATATACATGTAGACATCTTGTATAACCTCTTAGAGTCGCCACTTGTCTTATATAATCTGCTACTAAAATATATTAAGCCAATATTCTTATAGTGATACTTTTCACCATGATATATAGTTTCTGCGTAATACAAGCGCAGTTGGCTATAACAATGCCGTCAATAGGTTAGGTCTAAGAAAAATCCAGACCATGCAGCTGTTGGTGCTTTCGATATACGTAACGTATTGTTTCAAAAACGCATTGCAACATTTTCAATATTTAACATTCACAAAGCATTTTTCTATAATACAATATTCAAGACATAAAATCTGGAAGACGGAAATACCCCAACGGGTGACAGATAATCTCGACAAGCAGGACGGCAGTAAATGTTATATCCACAAAGAAACTCTCGACGACAAAGACACGGCGATGACAATTTATTGTCGTTATTGCCAGAAGAAGCCGAGGGTGGGCTTTTAAAGCGACACCACCATGCAGAGAAGAGTCTCCTCTTTCTATTTACAGAAGACAGACTTTACTGCTTGGTTCAGATCCTTTATTCCACCTCTGCTGATCTCTCTCTTCTTATCTCGCTTGTGCAGCAGACAGGCCGGCGACGGTATATAAACCACCGTCCTTACCAGAAGGACCCACAATAATTATATTGAGTGACACTTATTCGCAGTGGTGCACGTATAAATAAACTGTATCACTGTATATCTGTCTTCTTTTAATATCTGTACGAGTCGTAAGCATTCTGCGAATTCGTCCGACAGTATTATATAAGCCTACGTGATATTTATAAGTCGACCAAAGTATTACATATATATATATATATGTACATGTATTATATACGCATAAAATTATATATATATATATATCAATATATATATCAGCACCCTTCATATGCATACGTTATCCGGCTGACATGTATGTTCGTGTGTGTTTGTGCTATGGAAAAGCAAAATTGCATCTACCATGATACGGTTGATACACCTATGACCAATCCAATTAATTACCGGACTGCCTTCGCATCAAGCGATTGCATATATATATATATATATGTTATATAATATATATATATATGTTATATAATATATATAATTTTATACAAAATGTAGACAGGTTTGTCTATATATACATTGATCAGAAGACATACATATTAAAAGCGGCCATTTTCTTTTCTATGGTTTTCAGACGCGTGTTTGTGTTTGAATTCTGTCGTGTGAATTTGCGTCAGATAACGCAAAGCAAACATAAACCTCAAGAGTTTGTTGATGATCTGTATATACGTCATGCATGAGATGATTTTGTTTGATACAATGCTGCTGCTGCCTCTGATGATGCTGATGCTGCTGCTGCTGATGATGATGCTGCTGCTACTGCTGATGATGATGGTGCTGCTGCTGCTGATGATGATGGTGCTGCTGCTGATGATGATGCTGCTGCTGCTACTGCTGATGATGATGGTGGTGCTGCTGCTACTGCTGATGCTGCTGCTGCTGATGATGATGGGATGGTAGTGGTGGCGGCGATGATGAAGGTGGTGGTTATAATGGTGGTGGTGGTGGTATTGGAGATGGTGGAGGTGGTGGTATTGGAGATGGTGGAGGTGGTGGTGGTAGGGGTGATGATGGTGGTGGTGATGTCGTTTACGACGGCGGCTGTGGCGACGGTGGTGGTGGTATACTAATAGTGGCGTTGGTGATAGGTGTGATGGTGGGGATGATAGTGATGATGCAGGTGCTGATTGAGGTAGTAATGTGTAAACACAGGTGATAATACTGTTATTGCTTTCGCTGCTGCAGCTGATGATCACCATCGTCCATATTTAAAGAGTTGAACTCTGAACGAAGAAGACGACGACGCAAGATGTCTATGATGTCTGGTGACCCCATTCTCCCACCAGCACACTCCCCCTCCTCCATCATCAACCCCACTCCACTCTGCCTCTCCATCACCCTCCTCCAAGCAGCAGCAGCCTCATCAACCAACGCATCCTCTTCCATCTACAACAACAACAACAACAACGATAACAACAACAACGTGGGCGTCGGTGGTGGCAACCTCCTTCCTCTTTGCGGATCTGACGACCCAGACCGGATGTCTTCCCTAACCTCCCTAACCTCCTCCACTTCCGTTTACGAACCGTGGCAGGCGGCTGTCGTCGCCATCACGTGTGCAATCATCGTCTGCGGTACGATCCTGGGAAACGTTCTTGTCGTGACTGCGGTCGCCATCGTTCGAAAGCTCCAGACCCCGTCGAACCTCCTCATCGTTTCCCTGGCCGTCTCCGACCTCCTCGTCGCCATCCTCGTCATGCCGCCGGCCACCGCCTACGAACTCATGGGTCGCTGGACTCTCGGGAAGCCAGTCTGCGATGCGTGGACATCGCTAGACGTCCTTCTCTGCACGGCATCGATACTCAACCTCTGTACCATAAGCGTCGATCGGTACCTCGTTATAACGCGTCCTCTTCAGTACGCGGTCAAGCGAACCCCGACACGCATGGCCGCCATGGTCGCCGCCGTCTGGGGGCTGTCCGCCGTCATCAGCATTCCTCCGTTGTTCGGCTGGAAGGCGGACAACACAGGGGACCAGTGCGTGCTGAGTCAGGCGATCGGTTACCAGGTCTACGCAACCGTCGGGGCCTTCTACATCCCACTGGCGATAATGATTTTCATCTACTACCAGATATATGTCGTTTCGTCGCGCATCGCAGACGCCGAGGCGCGCAGCAAGGCTGGCACGGCCGCGAGGAAACAGCACGGACGCTCGACGTCTGCGGACTCGGGGACTCCGCTTAACCCGAAGGACAACTGCGTTCTCACGCCGACGACGGCGGGCAGACTGCGCGGCATCCTCTGCGACCATCGCAAGAGCAAGGACCAGATCGCGCTCACCAATCTACTTCCGGCGAAGAAGCGCTTCCGGTTCCTGCCGCAGTGCCGACTCAACCGGATATCGAGTTCGAAGGAGCGGAAGGCTACGAAGACGTTGGGGGTGATCATGGGTGCGTTCACCGCCTGCTGGCTCCCCTTCTTCATCCTCGCCCTCATCAAACCGTTCTGCGTCGATCCGGAAACGTGCATCCCGCACTGGCTGAACAGTCTCTTCCTCTGGCTCGGCTACACGAACAGTTTCAGCAATCCGATCATCTACGCCCGGTTCAACCGCGACTTCCGAGGTCCCTTCCGCCAGATCCTGTCCTGCTCGTGCCGTGGCATCAATCTCCGGATGCGGTCGGAGAGCTACGCCGATCAGTTCGGCTGCGGCGGAGGTCCGGTGTCCAGTGCCACCGCCGTTGACTTCCACGTTCGGCCGTCCATCGATACAGTCGTCCGGTACCAGAGTCAGGGAATGACGATCATTAAGCTGAGGGAGGCGGACGACAAGGCGGACGACACGGACAACAACGACCTCTAGGGTGACCTCTAGAGTGACATTTAAAATGACCTCTAGAAAGGCCTCTAGAGTGACCTTTAGAGTGACCTTTAGAGTGACCTCTAGAGTGACCTCTATAGGATGACCTCTAGGGTGACCTCTACGGTGCCCTCCAGGGTCACCTCCTTAGTCGATCAACATCGGCCAACCATGGACCGGCCTTCCTTTCTTTCTTGATCAATGATCATGCATGCTCAAGAGGCGGGGCGTGGCGGGGCGTGGCGGGGCGGCGCTACACTGCAGGGCATGCCGGACAAATGCCCTGGTTGAAAAACCATTGTCTAGGTCGCTGCCCTGCCGGAATCTGTGCCCTGCCGAGTATTTATTTGGAGCATGGATCGTTCCCCTATAACTGGTCACTTGTAGGTCCTATGCTATGCCCTGTTTACAATGAATGTTTGGCGACGCCACCGTCAATATAGGTGATGGCATGTACTGCATGTGCAGCATCCGAGTGCCGAGGCAGTCCTCTGTGTGTACAGTGCGTGCACACGGTCATCTCAAAGAAGAGAGAGAGAGAGAAACAGACAAACAGACAAACAGACAGACAGACACACAGACAGACAGACAAACAGAGACAGAAACAGAAACAGAAACAGAGACAGAGACAGAGATATGGTGCGAAAGTTGCAATCAGGCGCAGGGAGCTTGGTTGCAAGGTTGTGTGAACGTGTAGCAGAGAGGCAGCTTTCGTGCAAAATCCAGAGGTAGTAACATGCATGTCTTATTGTTATCAAGGGCAACTGATTAATTACTTGCAGGGTGTATATGACGACATGCTGCAGCCATGCATGCTCTGGCATTGGTTTAATTTGAATGATGGTATTTAATGTTTAATATAATACCGGTCGGGAGTTCACTCTGTGGATATGCAGTAAGGCCTATGCCTGAATCGCGTAAACCATTACGTCTACTTTATCTTTAAAACTTGGCATTGCAATGCTGGATGAGTCGTATCAGAGTGGTAGGTAGGCCTATACTTCACTGCATGATATCCGTTACAAAAAACGCCTATTTATCAAAGATAGTGAGACAAAATAGTTCGCGGAAATACGACACCACGTTTTGATTAACATAAATAAGGTGCTTCTCCACAGAACTGTGCTTATAATATTAGGCCTATATCATGTTTATTAAAGCATTATTAAGCAGCAACATGCTGTTCTGACTGCAAATAAGACAAAGCCTGCTTGGAAGCATTGACTGCAAATAGGAAATTATGGAGTTAATCCACGTTTTGGATTTGTTGTTTATATCCTCATGCTGCAACACTTGAATATTAGAATATACTGTAGAATAGCATCATGACCTCTGCCGACATTTCTCTATGGATTCATCGTGTGTGCGAACCACAGGTATCCAAGAGGAATTACATGGGATTAGACGAAGGAATAGAAGTATTATAGTGCACTATGGCACAGCCTATAGTATACGCATTCAGCAGTCGTGAATAATATGATGCCCTGCGTTTTGCTTTAGAATAGCAGCTTGGAAATTTGGAGTTTACGATTATAATCAACTTCATAGGATAACTAGGCCTATATAATATTTATTATATTAGCTTAAGCCTGCAGTCAGGGCCGGATTAAGCTATGTGGGGGCCCTGTTTGGAAAAATTTTTGTGGGGGCCCTGTCCGGGAAATTTTTGTTTGTTACTCGGGCCAAAAAAATTTTCGGGAAAACATACCATTTCATCCGCCAAAAAAGTTGATGACCTTTTTTTAGTCATCTGGCGAAAATTTCACGGAAATTAGTCGTTTCGTCGAAATTTCTTTAAAAAATTGTTTTTCACGTTTTGTGGGGGCCCCCCTAAAGTGTGGAAAGTGTGGGGGCCCCTGTTCGGCCGAACATGTTGAACATGCCTAAATCCGGCCCTGCCTGCAGTATCAACGAAGTGTGGAACTGAGGACATTATTTTGGCTTAAGATTACAACAGAGTCGAAGTCGCTCAATTGTTAGTTCTAGTCGTGCATAGGTTGATGAACGGACTGAAGTCAGATGTTGAGACTCTTGAGACTCTCCTGAGACTTGATGAGACTTCTAAGTAGAAGCAGACATTTTCTGTCTTGTGTGAATCGGCCATTCGCGTCTTCAGAGACTACATACATGTAGAGACTATACATAATTATAAGTTCTGCAGTTTGACACTTAACTACGATGTTCAGCCATATAATTATTGTAGCATATACCGTATTAAATACTCAGCCCAGGTCTTTCAATGTCGCTGTTTGATGAGGCACCATAAATGTTCATAAAATATAACCAGTGTTCTCGTACTTTCTGTTTGTTCGTTTCTTCGTTCGTTCTTTGTTCGTATTCGTTCGTTCGTTCAGTGATTTGTTCATTCGCCCGTTCATTTATTCAGTATAGGTCATTCGTTCAAACTCGTAAAAAGTGAAAGCGTTCATTCGTTTATTCGAATAAAATCAGTTTTGAAGCCCCTATATAATAATATAGGCCTGTATACAGCGCTAACCAGTTCAAAAGAAATTGAATCATTGTCAGTTGAACATGTAAAGCCCATAGAGTGAACCCGTTTGAAGCATGCAGCATCCATTCAGTAACTAAACCATAATAATATTTAATTCCATCTCATTTGACATCGACAACACAGTCTGTTCGATTCACATGAAAGCAAACGGAAATTGAAATTCTCATTCTGTCTGTCTGTCTGTCTGTTTGTCTGTCTGTCTGTCTGTCTGTCTGTCTGTCTGTCTCTGTCTGTCTGTCTCTGTCTGTCTGTTTGTATTGCTATTCAGATTGCGATCATGACAGACATGTTCAGTTTCGTAAGCGATATCTGAGATGGCATACCTGGTACTTTGAATGCATGAGCAATTCTCTATTAATGGGAGCCCACACATAGGGGCAAGAGGGGGCACTTGCCTTCCTGGAAAAGTGATTTTCCTATTTTCTACCTACTACTTTTCAGAATATTAAGAACACAAGTATGTTTTCACATAGCTTTCTAGATGTAAATTTGTCAGCATTACTTTGTGCATCGTTTGTAACATTTACACCTTAGTGCGAAGAAATAACTTAAACACCAAACAGTAGTATATAGGTAAAAAATGACAGACATGTTCAGTTCTTCAAACAACAACAAAAGACACATATACAATTTTTCCGGTCCAAAAAGTTGATGACCTTATTAATCGTTTGATCGAAATTTCGTCAAAAAATTTCTTCAAAATTTCCCCCCTTGTGTGGGGCCCCTAAAAGTGTGGAGGCCCCTGTTCGGCCGAACATGTTGAACATGCCTTAATCCGGCCCTGCCTCTTGCCCCTATGTGCGGGCGCCCATGTACAAAGCACGTCCGCCCTGTCCGTACCTCTCGCTCTCTATGCCTGCGTGTTATCCATTGCCCTTTACCGCGGTTCTCAGACAAGGTGTGGTGCGACACCGGCGTAGCTTTCAGGGCAGTTAATGGGCAGAAGGAGATAATAGACGCGAGTACAAAAGGCCACGTTCGAAGGATTCTATACGTGCTCAACTGCTCATGTATAGTTTTGTATACATAATATAATACGAGCCTTGAGAGAAGCATTTCAATATTTGCAGACTTCTCGAGTCTCCGCGAATCGATTGAGATGGGTTTTTTTTTCTCGCATCGCAGACGTATATATCAGTTACGAATTCTAAAGCATTCAACTGATTCTGTTTAAAGGCAACTGTGTTAGGCATTTAAGAATATCGCAGTAATGGACCGAAATTAGTTCTATTGCAAAGAACAGTTTCAACCAAGGCCGTAACCAGGATATGATGGGGGGGGGGTGCTTCTTGGGCGGAGAATTTCCGACCACTTTTTTTCATTGGGGGGGGGGGGGTGTTTTCATGGTTTTTACATCATGTTCTAGTAAATGCATTATATTAATTTTTTCCATTTTCCATTTCGGGGGGTGTTCAAACATCCAAAACATCCCCTAGCTACGGCCTTGGTTTCAACTGTAGATGGTTTAACGGTAAAATTCCTGCCATTCTCATGAATTTCTCACCGTCGGTGCCATCTATCCATTTTCTGCTTCTTAGCCAAGATCATGCATTGCTAATTTGCTATGCACAGGGGCCAGTAAATATTTGTGCAGGAGGGACAAACACAATAGTCACGGCAATCGTTTTTAGCAACAACTTTATAAATTCCAACGCTGAAGATTAAGAACATGGGTATTTGTCGCAGATATAGGATAGGCTACTTCTACATGTAAATGTTTTCTCAGTTCTCCGCATGTATAGGGCCTAATTAGTAGCATCTGTGTCTTACTGCGAAGAAATCCGATAGAAACCATACAAGTACTAGTTAAAAACACAGATGTCCATTTTCTTGAGGGCGCAAGAACCCCTCTTACGGTCTTACCCCTATATGTGCAGGTGCCCATGACTGCTACCGGTTGGTAACAGCGCTACGTTTCGCCATGGCATCTTCGATTCGAAACCTGTGGTCCCAATCCCTATGGGCAGATTGTAGCTAGAAATAAAATTCCGCTTCTCTGTACAAAATTTCATTTTGAATTCCGTGCAGCCATGTTCATTCTAACGTTTTTTAAGGTCACTAAGGATTAAATTTCGAACTCATGTGTCACAACTGATCAATTCGAATTCAATTGCATGCAGCCTAACCTTTTGTTTCACTCGTCTATTGTGTCAACTTTATAGCACGCGACAGCCGAGTGTAGCATTAAATCTATTATAGCCGCTCTTTCAGCAATGCACTTACGTCTGCCATTTACTGACCTTTAACCCTTTCCCTTCAGGTCAACGCTTACCTCTGTTGTCCCATGCACATCCGGGCACATTGCACTCGAAAACCGACCATAAAAATCGTACATTTAAAATTTATGAACGAAAGCTCACCAGTATAGAATTATTTGCTTCAATTGTTCCTGCTCTTTGGAATGCGCTTTCTCCTTCTGTTCGCTCTACACTGCTGTCTGGCAGTCTCTTCTCTGCTTTGTCTCGTCTCAAAACCTGCTTCTTCTCGCGGGCCTTGCGCACTAGGAGCACCTCTCAACGGTTCACCCTACTAGAAGCGATTTATAAAATGTTTAAATACAATACAATGCAATACAAGAGTATAATATCGGGGCGTAGGCTACCCAAGTAAATTCGGAGGTGTCATTTTGGCAATGTTCCAATATACATGATCCCAAAATACACAGAATTTATTTCAAAAGCTTCGGAAATTATTTATTTCGGGGAGGGGGTATGCAGCGGAACCCGTAAAACTCTTGTAAATACACCCACGCATAATAAACGATGCCCTCAAACACCGCACGATCCCAGACAATCGCGGATTAGGCGAGTCAACACTCAGACAACACTTTTAGTAGGTCTGTTTAATTGACGTCATAGAAATTTCCGATACCAACGCGCGTTTATTCAACGGTGTAAATATTGTACTTTGGTGAATGGGTGGAATTCTGTCTGGTTAGCCTACACAGTGTACACAATACACACGTGTCAATGTGCAAGTCAGAAATAGAAGCATCACCCGATGATTTGCAGGTCATGCTGCAATCAAAACCGTTGACCAACAAGAGTTCATAATTATGGAAAACAAATAAACAGTTATCCGTTTATGAAGCATGTTACTAGAAAACAAATAAACAGTTAGGCTACCAGTCTATGAAGATTGAAGCATGTTACAAAAAAACAAATAAAAGTTAGGCTACCAGTCTATGAAGTATGTTGCTGGAAAACAAATGAAAAGTTATAGGCTACCAGTCTATGAAGCATGTTACTAGAAAAAAATAAACAATTAGGCTACCAGTTTATGAAGCATGCTACTAAAAACAAATAAACAGCTATCCATAGATCTACATGAAGATTCTTCATGCATGGATAACTATTTATTTGTTTTCCAGTAACATTCTTCATTGAAGAATGTTACTTGAAAACGAATAAACAGTTAGGTAACTTAGGTTACCAGTCTATGAAGCATGTTACTGGAAAACAAATAAACAGTTATCCATCTACGAAGCATATTATGGAAAACAAATAAACAGTTATCCGTTTATGAAGCATATTATGGAAAACAAAGCAAAGCAAGTTACGCAAACAAATTAGCTGTTAATTGTCGGTTAATATTTAGATGTAGTCCTACCCTGATAGAATAGATTCTGGAAACGAGTGCAGGATTGGAAAATTACGACGTTGTTGACTGCCTTCCTATTATTATTGCTCTTAAATTTTTGTCAACAGGACATCAATTGCGAACTAGGAAATATTATTATCGACAATTTATCATCTTAAAACTATGGAGGAAATGGTCGTCGGATCGGAACTATACAACGAATATGTAAAATAATGAACACTGACGTGATTTAGCCATTAGCCCTTTAACAGCCATGGGTATAGAATTTCCCATACCATTTACTACACTTTGGTTTAATGGGCTGACAATGCCTGACATTCCACTGGTGAAAGCCATCCTCAGCCATATGAACGTCATAAAGTGTGTATATGACGAACTGGTATCTCGGAACTGGGCTATATATATATATTATATATATATATATACCACATCAGTTAACCTATAGCGAAAAAGACATGTGAGATAACGAAAAAGACGCTGCAGAATATCTCAGGACTTTCTGACAACTTAGATAGCTACACACGTACATGTATGTACATGCAAACATAGGCTCCTCACCTGAATCATGAATTATTGTTGACATTGGATAATTTTCTCGTGCAAACCACGAACAGTAGGCTACGTACATGTATAGGCCCACACTAATAGACACATATTAATTGTCTTATTTTATTAACTGCATGCATGCATGTGCAGCAGTATTGCAACCATTGCGACTTACACCACAACTAAAACAGCAACAATAACAACAACCATCACTATTGCTGCTACTGCTTATTAGCTACTTCTCCGACAACAACTACTATCTACTACGATTACTACTACTTCTGATATTACTATACTATTCTCAGCTGGTATTAGGTCAGCCTTTGCGCCGGCTTCTCTTTGATTATTTTGCGGATTAGGCGAATTGCTGAAAGAATTATCGAAAGCCCATCAAAGAATCTGCGAGTCTAGTATCAGGAATCCAGTACATAGGCCTAATGATGAATTAAAATAAGAGATTAATCTGGAAGGAGTCAGTCGCAATAAAAAGAAATTCTTCTGAAATATCTTGGGGCTTAGATTGAACGAAATAACTACAGAGAGAAAGAGAGAGACAGACAGACAGACAGACAGACAGACAGACAGAGGAGAAACAAAGAAACAGAGAGACAAAGACAGAGAGACAGAGACAGAGATACAGAGAGACAGGGAGAGACAGAGAGAGATAGAGAGACAGAGAGAGATAGAGAGACAGAGAGAAGAGAGAGAAAGAGAGAGAGAGAAAGAGAGGGAGACAGAGACAGAGGGAGACAGAGACAGAGGGAGACAGAGACATACATACAGACACACAGACAGAGACAGAGAGACAAAGCGTGGTTGGCCTGCTGCATTAATCAGAAAGCATATCGTAGATCAACGTTCAATGAACATAGTCATGCAGTCATGAAGCTGCTTAGATGATAGATCACGATAATAAAACGTTTATATTGGCTAATAATTTATTTATTTGTTGTGATAAATGTAATTAAGTTGAAGCACTGTGGTTTTGGAAACAGATCCAAGTGGCTGTCACGATGAGGCGGACTATGCATGAGGTCTTGTTTAATGACACGACAATTATATTCAGTATTTAATCAGAGATGAGAAACCTGTCTTGGAGAGAAAAATTAATCTTCTTCTATAATGTGCTGAGCCTTTAAAAGCACACACTTACTTAATTGGCTTTGGGAAATTTCAATTTGATACATCTTATTTCTGTTCAGTCTTCCTAGAATGCTGTTATTGTCAAATATAACTTCTAAGAGTTCCAATGAAGCTACTGGTATGCAATCAAGCTTCTTATTAATTTTGCAGTCAATAACTGTAAGGAATATATGACGTTTTGTCGATCAACTAAAAAAGTCTCGATATAAAAATATATATAGCCTATATATATATATATATATATATATATATATAAACATATATAGCGAGAGACAGACAGAGACAGAGAGACAGACAGATAGAGACACAGAGAGAGACAAGGAGGAAGAGACTGAGAAAAAGACTAAGATAGAGAGAGAGAGAGAGACAGACAGACAGACAGACAGAGGCAGACAGACAGACAGAGTACAGAGAGCTTGCTGCTGCTGTTGATGAAGAATAATTTCCTCCAGGGAGGGATGATGTATGTTTCAGAATCTATCCCAATCTTTGAGATTCGCCAAAGGGAGAATCAGCCTAAGCGAATTCCCTTGGGAGGGAGGGACTTAGAGAGGGAGGGAGAAAGGGAGGGAAGGACGTAGGAGTTGGAACGATTCCCTCCAGAGTCCATCCTCTCCTCTTCCCTCCATCAACAAATACACGAGGACGACTTTCATAATTAGGATGGTACATGTACATGTATAATCATGCAGATTTCGGATAGCATCATAGAACGTGTGATTTCTATAGAATGTTTGACTGTCCATATCAACTCGATGGATAAAGTAGACGTCTATGTTTATTTTCATGTACATGTATGTGCACCAAAATGCGGACGGCGATTGGTCAGTTAAAGAAAAACACTTATAGTCTTTCAAGTTTCCAGGGCCAGTATCACAAAATAAAGTCTACCCCCCATACAAAGTCTCCCTTCGAAACGGTTTAAACTCTGTATTGAGTCTTAGATTTACAAACTTTTCATAACCCATAGATCCATGTAAATTAGGATAATTTCAGGTCTCCTATATTTACCTCAAGTTATTCATAGTCATCTTAGGCGTAGATTTCATTATATCTAGTTGCAGTCATCAATTCGTAATCTCTTCAGCGATTGATCATAAGTTTAGTCAACTTCAGTGTAATATAGCTGTTTCAAAAGAATCATGCAAGCGGAGATATACGGTCGACGCAGCCGGTGACGACAGAAGAAAAGATGGGAGGACGTGATACAACAGGACCTGAAGCTGCTCAAAATGAAGAAAGAAGACACCGGAAACAGAGACAAGTGGAGGAGAAGGATCCGAGTGACTGACCCCTCGCCAGAGGGAATAGCCTGAAGAGAAAGAAGAAGAAGAAGTGTTGTATTCTAGTTTCATCTGTTGCATCTTGGTCCAACTTAAGTGTAAATCAGCTTTATCCTCTTCTGCGCATTATCTCGCATGGTTTGCACCCGTGTGGACAATCACGACATACGGTTTCATCGTGATTCGCGGAGCATTGCTGCAAATCATTATTACGATGTTAATTGGTATCATCTGTTTAATAATATAAGTATGTATGTCGATGGTTGGTATAAAGTCAGCACTATACCATACAAAAATAGCATACATGTATACTGTATAGGCCACTATTCATGCACAGACCTACGAGTCTTGACATGAATTCTGAGATGTGTATGTGTGTGAGCAAATGTATGGAGATGTGAACTAATCTACATTTTTCGAAGGCCATTCGCTACGTATATCTTGAACCTGATAAACTATAATAGTCTATGAAGGGTCCAAAATGCTAAGAGGTCAGTGACCTTTTAGCCTTTTTGTATTTGTATCGTGTTACCAGGCTATACCTGCAGTCTGCACAATATTTCCAAGAATTACGGCTGTACAGCCCACGCTGAAAGACATCAAGTTCCACGGATCGATATGTGATACAATGAACAGCGCACTACAAATAAAAGTGTCTATGACACTCTATGTCATTTTGGTCGGCGTGGAGAGAGATAGGCAGACTAACGGAGGACAGACAAAAAGACGGACAAACAGACGGACATGCAGACGAAGGAGAGAGACAAAAGACAGACAAACAACGTACAGAGCGGCCAATAGACGGACGTGCAGCAGACGTGAAGTGAAATTCAGTCGTCGTAGGCTCAGTGACACAGAATCTAGCCTATAAAACGAGCCCATAAGAGAAAAATACAGTCTGACTTGAGCACATAGGCCTACTGTATATAGTTCAAAGAAGCGAACCGAAAATAAACCGAGAAAAGTCGACCCATCCCCAGAGACTTCTAGCGAAACTATGAACCTAAAATGGTTCATTTTTAGTAGGCTATGCACTGTACATTGTACAGGCAGTCAAGCTCTTAAACTTTAGCATTGGCAATCTTAATGCTCTTTGACACCTCTGGTTTTTAAGTCTAATAATATAATTTATGAGACTGCATGAACAGCGGGTATACATCAACCTCCATTTCTGCTCCTCTATAGTTGGTCATGACAGGGTTTAAACCAACCAAGATGGCGTCTAGTGGCATCACTTAATAAAGACACTGAATGAAGAAGACTTGCGCATGCGTGACCTGTCAGTGTTGATTTAGCGCATATAATAAATATTTAGCGGGTGGACGGGGTGGCTGATATGGTGACGGCTGAATGCTGTCAGCCATTCAGCTGTTTGCGTGCTAAATGATCGATCACTTCTAAATTATTATCAACTCTATTGCTTCCTCTCAATCGTGCTGCTACTGTGTAGTGTGTACTCTGCTGCATTCATCGACGACGTGAATAACGGACCAGAATTCGACACCTCCTTTGAAGACCCGTCCGGTGTGATTCAGTGTCCAGTCAATCTGAGAACCATAATTACCCAACCAAACTGGGGCGAGGTGGTGTAGTGGTGCGGTTCTTTGCCTTGCAGCCGGAGGGTTGCGTGTTCGAATCCACCTCTAGCCGCCTCGTAGGGACCTTGAACAAGTTCTTCATTCGAAATTGCTCACCGCTTCGGCGTGAAACTCCGATTCAGTGTCCGCGCTGTAGTCGGGAGTGGCGCTTCTGAGTAGCATTCTTGAAGTGGCACCATAACAAGTGCAAATGCATACACATAGCCTACTTACATGAACACAATCCTCTGTAAAAAAATGCATGAGCTTGGCAGAGCTCTCTGTCTGTCTATAAGCCATACAGCATAGGGTCCATAATTAGGCGTATATTTCTTAATCCCAATAATTATAGGCTGTATTTAAGCGAAGGATATTTACGTAGTTCTAAGCTCTAAGCCCGTGTTTGTAACGGATTTTTTCTTTATGTCATGTAATGAGTCCATTGCTTGTTTTGCCATTCGATTAAGTTTTTTGCCCTCAAATGGTCAGCAGTGACGTTCACTCGCACTGCCTTACGTCATCGATGCCTCCTACTTTGTTTTTCAATTGACTTCTGATGCGGAAGCTTGAAACCCATGAAAGACGGTAGCAAATGCAATGTATGGGAATTAGAGAAACCGTTGAAAGGTGCTGTAAGTATAATTTGTTATGCATCTCAGCTGAAAATCGGATTAACAGACATATTATTATATTAAATTGGATTATATTTATTGCCACTTAATTGTTCGTTACGTCAAGATTTTTTTGTTCCAGAGACAGACTATTTTACTACAAGTGCGTCAGAACTGTGAGTGTAATACTCAGACGGCCTAAACTTGAACAAAGTGTTTCTTCTTTGAGTAAAAAATAAAAATAACAGCCAAATTTAATGTCCGTTTATTAATTCAAGCAGACAATAGCACAGCAAGATGACATTACATGATTGTAGCTGATGAAAACACATTTAAGAGGAGTCGAAATTAGCGGTATGACAACTTGCACCCTCCATTTGTTCTACATCACTAATTTAACATTCGCCCCTAGCGAGAGGAAGGTTGAGCCATCCTTATGGGGGGCTATAATAGCGGGCATTGAACCCGCGTCCTTCCGTATTCGTGCAGCAGTGTATGTTACTATTCGGTCATCTCCAATGCATGCACTCCAATCACTGTTCAACGCCATCGACCAATGCTTCATCTATAGATAAAGGTGTTTAATAAATATAAAAATAACGATGCCATATTCACATCTCAATAGATACGAGCTTCACAGTCGTCACCACTCTCGTCTTTCCATTTCGTCATCCACCCCCACTGGACTGGCTTCCACGTGCGATCTGTTTACCCAAAAGAATGAATTGCATGACTAGACTTCTGCTGATTATTTTCATTTGCCTAAGCGCCTCCTGCTGCAGCTGCTGCTGATGCTGCTGTTCACCTCTCATCTCCCTTTGAACAACAGACGATGACGCCGATGCTGCTGCTCTGAGAAATTAGGAGAATTGCCTATTACGATGAATTATGGCGACGCAGGATCATGCACCTTACGTTTAATATTACATAGTGGCTGCAGGAAGATGGTTGAATGGTAAGACGCTGAAGCGAAGATCAGGAGGATGTGGGTTCGACATCTGGTTCCCCTGTAAGGTTCGCTCTGCATTCCACTATAATTATAGGGGTGAGCGTAGGACGAACAGTTGGATAGATGGACACCTTGCAGGTTGCCACACAGTTGAAGACGAAATTTTCGAGGAGCATTTCTGTCCGGTTTCGATAAGAAACAACGAAAGCGATTAATTTTAAATGCAATACAATTGTGAGGTGCGGTGGTGTATGGCTGTGTTCGAAGTCATGGAACCGGAAGGTTACGGGTTCGAATTCACCTCAAACCGCCGCGTAGGAACCCTTCACTCGCAATTGGTCATGCACTTCGGCGTGAAACTCTGATCTAGTGTCCGTGCTGTAGTCAGACGCGCCTCTGAATAATTTCTTGAAGGTGTGCGATAGCAAGTGCTCTTATACATGAGTAGGCTACAACGTGTATCTGTCTTTCTGCGATATTAGACAGAAGCAGAGACTTCAGCCGGAAATCATAGCCGCATTCATTCATTCATTCATTCAGAGCATTTATATAGCGCCCCTTCAAGAAACTACTCAGAGGCGCTCCCAGCCCAACCACGAACAAAGAGAAAAGACTTGAGAGACTTGTAGAACCCTGTCGGATGGACCACATGCAGCCACAACTTGGAGACAGCAAGAAAGAAAGCAGAATTTCTAATTAAAATGGATCGTACAAAGCCAGATGTTGGATAAGCTTGAGAAATCGATTTTTCATTTCCAGATCGTAATTGAAACTGTCAGCATTGAGCAGGAAATGAAAATTCTCGTTTGCGACACTGAAGAGTGTTTGAAGTCGTCGAAATCTGTCATGGTCGAAAAAAATATGTTGTATGGCCGATTTAAAGTATTGACATTGACAGACAGCAAGGACATTGCAATAGATGGAAGAGACTTGGCAGTTTTGGTATCACGGGATTTTCTATATTCCTCTTAAAGCTATCCGGGGGGATAGAATAAACCGAGTATAGAGTATCCGAGAGGGGCAAACAATTCTATCCCAATTATTGAACAATGCGCATAATTGATAAATTTATGCTGTAATCAAATTTCAAATTGACTCTAATTGTTTAAAGTGTCCTCAGCAATGTTCAGAGCAAGGCAGTTCGAATTTGGTTAGTGACTTTAAGTGTTTTTAAGTGTTATAAATGTTCTAAGTGCCCTAAAACCAAAGCAAACAGCATTATGTAGTAAGAATAAACATACCTGTTATTGTCATTGTTCAAAATATCGAATGGAACTTAATTGCAAAAATAGATAGCCTACACGCGGAAGTGGCTTTTCAACTTCTCTGGGGATACGATTAACATGGGGGATACTCTATTTCGGGACACCGGCACAGTTCCAAGAATAGATCAATCTTTAAAAGGAAGAAAGTGACGATTGCTACACTCTGAATGGCGCCATCGTATATATATATATATATTATCATATACAGTATGTATAATATATGGGGTAGGTCGAGAAGAGTTGATTTAAATATATGACAGTGTGACGGCAGCAACAGACTTCTCTGATCCCATGAAAATCACGAATATGCATCAATCAATTTACTCATCGACTTCAGTGAATCAACGCATCCTCCTCTATCTGTACATAAATATATATATATACATATATATCTCTATATATCTGTGTATATATGTATATGTATATAATGTATATATAATTATATATGTATATATCTCTATCTGTATATACGGAATTCATTACGAGACTAATCCACCTCTTCACCCTCAACCAAATGCGACGATGTCACATGCTTTCATCCCACTCCAAGTCAAGACACTCAATACATCAATATCACCTTGTCACCTTGTGCCGTCAGTTCGTTGAACTCTAGCGATCGACAAGGCCAGCCTTCTCCATTGCTTTCTTTCTGATGTCGCTTCTCTTAGTTGTTCCAGATTCATTCCTGTTGTTTATAGATATAGATACATATAATATAATTATGTATACATCAACATATATATATAATTATATATATATATATAAATCCTACAGATCCACCAACCTTCATTAAGTGAACTCATTAATCAACATAATGCCCTGTTTAGAATTTCAAGGTTGAATCGCAGTTTGCGAGACAACAATATTATTGACCTGATTCCAAACTGATGGTTCAACAGTTACTGGAAAACGTTAAATCAAGAAGATTGTAGATGATCCGGGTTGAAGGGCAACATGGTCGTACCTCGCTCAGTGGAGCAAAGGAACTGTGACAATGAAATGCACAAGTAGGCTAATTCTAAAATAGGAGCAATGTCACTGCATGGGGTTGAACCATAGTTGTAAAAAACGTTTTTTTCGGGTTTTTTTTCTCTCCCAAAAAACGTCGTTTTTTTCGTTTTTTATTTTTCCCATCGTTTTTTTTGTTTCTTATTTTTGCTTCATCTTTATTTATACATTTACTTTCTATTATTATTTTCCTTAATTTTTATTTTTTCTGATATTTCTTATGTTTTCCGCCAACTCTCAAGGATCCAGCTAACTATAGTCATTATTTCATCGTTTAACATCATCATTTAAGAGATAGCCTACGGGTAGTAGGTTCCTAATCAAGATTTTCATGGTTAAAATGCGGTTTTAGATATAGCAAAGTCAAATTATTTTCCGTTTCCGTTTTTATCGAGGGTTTTTTGCCGTTTTTTTATTTTTTTGAAAAAAACGTCGTTTTTTACCGTTTTTTTAATTTTATTTTCATCGTTTTTTACATCTATGGGTTGAACTGAATTTGCTTTGTTCGGGCAACTTCGGAGAAGTGGTGAACCTATGTTTCGTCTCTTGCACAGAATGAGGTTTATGGTCCAAACTTAGAGATTTTAACAGTCCATCGACATTTATTAGGCTACAAAAACAGCTGAACACGAAGCCATAGAACACTGACTAACTCAAGAAACACTTTATGTTAAAAGCAAATTATTGTACGGTCCGGGACTTTGAAGAATCTAAAACTGGATGGTCAGCAATCAGTAGCCATGCATGATGATATTGGAACAATTGGTCTCTTAAACAGCCACGTCTTGAGTTTCTGATTAAACCCTGAGTGCAAATGTTCCAAAACTTGATTATCTAGAAATTGCCACATTAGCAAGGCGCTATATCACAAAAATAATTATTATAACATAAACAGAGACTAACTATTAGTCCTAATCTCTGTCTCCTCCTCTATAGGCCCTAATCCCAGTTGTTTCACTGGCAGTGCAAAGATAATTAATTAATGCCCCCATTAGATTATAGACCTATTCATCTTTAGCGCTGTAATTTATGTTCCAAATATGGAGCACTTGCAGAATAAAGTCTAATGACAGACGGAATGTTTTTCCACCGAGTACATATTCTATACGCCCTGATCAGTGTTCTGAAAATACGTTGCACGCATCGCCCTGTATATAATATGGAAATTGTCGTCTTACTCGGTCGAAAGCCGGGATTAGAATCTACTAGAAATTAGGTTTTCCTATCCTTGATTACATCTATTCAAGGCTGCAGAGGCGTGCAGCCGTTCGTGACTGCAGAGTCCTACAATCGATTACGAGCGCCGAGTTATAAACACAGCTGCACTGCCATGGTTCTTGGTCGATGGATGGACCAGTGATGATGGAAACGCAGCAAAAATCCTCGCATCGGTTGGGCTTCGTGTATGTTTGCAAGATAATCATGTGATAAAGCTACCGACGTTAGAGAAACCTTGGTTGGACTGTTCCTTTTCAGTAATTAGTGTTTCTTGTCTCGTTAGATTCGCTTATCAGCTTCGGATTGAACGCATTGTAAATACGTGTATACGACGTCTATGATCTAATGCGCAAGTTTGCATAAGAAAATTACAACAAAATCTGTAATCAAGTCGGACTTTGCATCTACTTTATTCTGTCCTAAGTTCAACTGTATACCTAGCCTAATACGGTCCAAAAGAAATACAAGTTTGTTTAAATGAATTTAAATTTAATTAGCTTCTGGCTTAAGCTTTTGTTCCTTTCACTTCCCGATCTATATATACTCAATTTCTAACTGGTATCTCTCCTCCTCATTTTTTCCCTCAAAACTTATTTATTCTCTCGAGGCCTTGCGCACTGGGAGCGCCTCTGAACGGTTCACCCTAGTAGAGGCGCTATATGGCCTGACTGAAGTACAGACATAGCAATAGTAGGCTAATCAGCAAATGGCCAATTTTTGCAATATTATCCATCCAGCGCGTAGCACAAGAGCGGTTAATCGAAAGCGAGTGCAGGAGAGTAAGGATCGAGGGTGGGTGATCAGAAGGTGCAACAGTCTCATTCGCCCGCAAAACAACAGAATGGAATAGCTTCATAAAATTGGACGTGGCTGAATTTTAATAAAATTAAATCAAGTAATTTATTCAAATCATTTATTTATTTATTTATTCGAATCATTTATTTATTTATTTATTTGTTTATTATGAAATTAGCCATTCGTTGCGCAACATAAAGAAGACGCAGATGGAAAGAACAGAATCAAGATCTATGGGCCTACAATGCCCTACATCTATTAATAGAAAGACAGGGACAGTGTTATTATGATGAGAAGGAAAGCCGAAGCAGATGACGAGGGCGCATAGCGTGATCTGAAAAATGTCGTATACTTAATGAAGCAGGCCATAACTAAACTGGAGATCATTTCACGGTTACATCCACCCATCCACCCTAATGTTATGAAGCATGACATCTCACCCAACGGTAAAGAAAGCATGGAAGAAAATAATGAAGAGAAGATAAAAGAGGATGAAGCGATAAAGGAGGAGGAGGAGGAGGAGGAGGAGGAGGAGGAGGAGAAGGAAGAGGAACAGTAGGAGAAGGAAGAGGAGGAAGAGGAGGAGGAGGAGGAGGAAGAGGAGGAGGAGGAAGAGGAGGAGGAGGAGGAGGAGGAGGACGAGGAGGAAGAGGAGGAGGAGGAGGAAGAGGAGGAAGAGGAAGAGGAGGAAGAGGAGAAAGAGGAGGAGGAGGAAGAGGAGGAGGAGGGAGAGGAGGAGGAGGAGGAGGAGGAAGAGGAGGAGGAGGAGGAAGAGGAAGAGGAGGTGGAGAAGGAAGAGGAGGAGGAGAAAGAGGAGGAGGGGGAGGAAGAGGAGGAAGAGGAGAAAGAGGAGGAGGAGGAGGAGGAGAAGGAAGAGGAGGAAGAGGAAGAGGAGGAAGAGGAAGAGGAGGAGGAGGAGGAGGAGAAGAAGAAGGCGAAAGAGGAGGAGAAGGAGGAGGAGGAGGAGAAGAAGAAGAAGAAGGAGGAGGAGTAGAGAGATTAGGAAGAAGGAAAAAAGAGTGTGAAGAAGGTCGCTTAGGTAGGAAACTCAGTGAATCTATACAAAGCAGATAAGGAAGAGGAGAGATAGAGAAAGAGAGGAGGAGTATGAGTAGAAACGGCTGATTAGTCATCGCCAGCTGATGTTCATATCGCCATGTGAGGGATGCTAAATGTCATCCGCAGCCGCAGCCGCAGCATCAGCATCAGCCAGATACGGAAGCTGCTACTAATCTCCCAGGCGACGGCTTTTGATCATCGTGACCAGCTTCTATCGGCCGGCCGCAACTGATGCTGCTGCTGCTGATGCTGCAGCTGGTGCTGGGTTATTATTCCTATCTATCAGCATTAATAAGTGATGCTATATCTGTGCGGTAATGGCCTTCGTTTCAATTATGAAATTAGCCATTCGTTTTCCAGCTAAGTAACTGATTAGTAGATGGACAGCGGGTGACCGTTGCTTTGTTTTATGTGAGGATACCTCAACCACCCACCCACACACCCAGAGGATCTAATTTGGCTTAATTAACAATCACATGCAGCTCATTGGGGTTGCGTTTGAAGAAAGCAACGGACAACAAGAAGATTCTACTCGTGTTGTTCGATCTGTTGTCGTTTGTTGATGTTGTTGTTGTTGTTGCATGATTGTTGTTGTTATTGTTGTTGTTATTGTTGTAAGCCTACTGCATGGTTGTTGCTTTTGAATTCGTTGCATCCTCTTTGTTGTCCACTCCGTTGAGTAACAACCATTTCCAATTTGTTTGTATGCGAACTTGTTATAGCGCCCTTTCAAGCTTTCTCTACTCAGAGGCGCTCCCGAATGCAGATCGGACACTGCATAGGAGTTTCACGTCGAAGCGCTGAGCAATTGTAAGTGAAGGACTTGCCCAAGGTCCTTACGCGGTGAGGTGGATTCGAACCTTGAACCCTCCGGCTCCAAGGCAACGACGCCACCACTACACCACCGCGCCCCACAATTGCCTCCATTCAATATTGCAATTGCAGAGTGAATGCCTGATCGTAAGATCACGTTTATATATCGCCTTAACAATGGCTGCCTAGTGCCTACCGGTAAAAATTGAGGTCAATTCACGCTACGGTTGCCCGAGACGAGTATTTTTGTCTTCAAAGTTTTCCAATGACCTTATAATTATTTTTAGTGATCGAATTTTTATGACCTTATTTTAGTCATCAGTTATTTCTGAGGAATTTTTGTCGTGGTACGTTTACCGCGGAATAAAACGAAGCTAATTTTGTCGTTTTATTACTTTTATTTATAGGCCTCCGTGTTGCATTGTGTGAGATGAATCGGTTGATTAACCGATCTTGAAGAGTGAAGAGAGTTCCGATTAGACTCATTGATTAAGTGAATTTGTACAGCGCCTCTTCGCGGGGACTACTCAGAGGCGCTCCCAGCCTCAGCACGGTGAAATAAAACTGTCGTAG
This sequence comes from Lumbricus rubellus, assembly GCA_945859605.1. Classification (NCBI taxonomy): domain Eukaryota; kingdom Metazoa; phylum Annelida; class Clitellata; order Crassiclitellata; family Lumbricidae; genus Lumbricus; species Lumbricus rubellus. The sequence continues at coordinate 24,356,218 of OX243817.1, forward strand.
GACGAGAGAGGAATTCCTGAGAAGGACTTTTAGAAAGGAAACGGAGCATCAAGGGAAGGCCATTCCATGGAGGTTGAGGGTTCTACCACCGAGAATGCACGGCTCTCTGCAGAGTGGAAATACGAGCCAACAGAGACGGAGAGCAAACTATGTTCAGCCGAACAAAGGGAGCGGAATCCGAATAGGAGTAGGGTAGCAGAGCACACAAAAGCTAGACAAATAGGCCCTATACATAGCATCATTTCTCTTAGCCTGGACATAATTATGACAGTTAGGTGGCCAGTCATCTCCCTCACCGCCTTAGCATATCATCGACAGTGCGTGGTCGATGTACGCATTGCAGTTGAGTTGACTATAATACCGATTTCAAATTCTGCCCATATTGGTCTTACGCATCATAGGAACGTTGAAATTATAATAAACCAGCTTTTTAATGCGACATTCCTTTGGCGCATTGCCCTGACGCACAACGCAAGCTTTGTCCCAAGCGATGCGCTTTAAAATTCTGCCCATACTATTGATTCTGGATATCTATAGACCAATCATTCAATCAAGAGAAAGCGTTCTAATAATAATAAAAGTCGTTGGCCTACTTTTTATGTGACATTCCGTTGGCGCAATGGCCCTGACGCTTTTAAATTCTGGCCATATTGATTCTATGCATGTTATTTCGGAAGAGAAACGTTTTAATAATACTAATAAAAATAATAATGAACGGCGTTGCTCTCACGTTTCTTTCTTCTCCTCCGGACAATAGCATCTCTCTCTCTCTCTCTCTCTCTCTCTCTCTCTCTCTCTCTCTCTCTCTCTCTCTCTCTCTCTCTCTCTCTCTCTCTCTCTCTCTCTCTCTCTCTCTCTCTCTCTCTCTCTCTCTCTCTCTCTCTCTCTCTCTCTCTCTCTCTCTCTCTCTCTCTCTCTCTCTCTCTCTCTCTCTCTCTCTCTCTCTCTCTCTCTCTCTCTCTCTCTCTCTCTCGTCTCTTCTTTATTAATCTCAGAACGGTAGGCGATCGATCATTACTGATCGATGTGCCGTCGGTCGACTCACTGCCCAGAGTTTCTCCTCCTCTTCCTTCCCCTCGTTCTCATCGTCTTCCTCGTCCACCTCGTCCTTCTGTTCCTCCTCTTCCTTCTTCTTCTTCTCCTCCTCGTCCTCTTCGTCGTCATCTTTGTTCTCCTCCTCCTTATTTCCATTCTCCTTCTTTTCCTCCTCCTTCTCCTCCTATTTTCCTTCTCATATTTCTTGTCCTCCTCCTCTTCTACTTTCTCCTCTTTCTTCTCTTCTCTTCTCTTCCTTCTCCTCCTATTCCTCCTCTTTTTCCTCCTCATTCCTTCTGTCCTTCCTCTTCCTCCTTCTCCTCCTATTCCTCCTATTCTTCCTCCTCCTCTTCTTCCTCCTTCTCCTCTTCCTCCTCCTCCTCCTCCTCCTCGCATCTGCACCATATCAGTCGTATTCAGTGACCACTTATCATGACCAAATCCTGTCAGTGCATTCGACCTCACACTGACCGACGTCGATATTTAAAAGGATTTGATTGATTTGATGCAAACTCAACGACATCGTGATGATTGATGAGACTATTAATTCGTATATATCTGCTCGGAATAATCGACTTAAACCAAACATCTTTAGCTTTGGTATACACAGTGAATACAGAAGCCTTTTATGCAGTCTCGAATATAAAACCCACAGTCTCTTTCCGATTCATTGTATCTTCATGAGCCATTCCAGATACATGTCCGTGTTTGCCTCCAATTCCCCTCCACCCTGATAATTCGGTCCTATGTCACCAGAATTTCATCTGCTATATAATCTATTTTTCGCAAATCTCTTCTTATTGAAGAGATGCAATTTAATAAGATATCGTATCAGTGCAATGAAATATTATTGTCCTCTCATGCATATCTACTTTAACGTCTTCAACTAGATAGTCTTTTTATGAGTAGTTATATTCAATAGAAAACGAGTTGGCTAGAATACTGAATTCTATTCTACCTTAACTCTACTCAACTATATTCTAGATTAGTATGTAGATTACTACCAGGTACATGTATTCTACTATTTCAAAAGGTTTATCCTCAATTATAGTCTTCCTTTCTTTCTTTCATTCAGATCATCTTAACTCAAACTAATTTAATATTTTCCTGATGCTTCTGAATTCTACTAATATAAACTTTACTCCTGTTGCTTTACTCATGAGCTCAACGCTAGGCCTTCTCCTAATTACTGACAGTAGTGCTTATAATTACTTACTTTAAAAATTACTTCTGTATATTCTATTCATTTGATTCAACATCCCGCTACTTTATTCCACTCTATTTCACTCTATTCCACTTTATTTTACTCTATTCCACTCTATTCCACTCTATTTCACTCTACTCTGATATGTTGCACTTCACAACGCTCTCCTGCAGCTTGCAAACAACTATATACACTAATTTGTTCGAATTCACGCCAATGTCTTCTATTCCACGCTATTCTAACTCGTTATATTCTTCTCTATTGTACTTTATTTAAACCAATATCATTGCTTCGTTCTAATCTTGTATAACTTATTATATTCTAATTGAAGGTAATCGAATCATTTTCATTTTTGCCACTGCATTCCAACTTATTTCATTCTATTCCACTCTATTCTTATCTATTCTATTCTATTCCACTCTATTCCATTCTATCCTATTCTATTCCATTCTATTCCATTCTATTCCATTCCATTCCATTCTATTCCATTCCATTCCATTCCATTCTATTCCATTCCATCCTATTCTATTCCATTCTATTTCATTCTATTCCATTCTATTCCATTCTATTCCATTCTATTCCATTCTATTCCATTCTATTCCATTCCATTCTATTCCATTCCATTCCATTCCATCCTATTTTATTCCATTCTATTCCATTCTATTCCATTCCATTCCATTCTATTCCATTCCATTCTATTCCATTCCATCCTATTTTTTCCATTCTATTCCATTCTATTCCATTCTATTCCATTCCATTCCATTCTATTCCATTCCATTCTATTCCATTCTCTTCTGTTCTATCTCATTTCTCATAACTCCATTCCGTTCAATTCCGTTCCATGTTCCTACAGACTTAAACGGTGGTGCACTGGTGCTCAACCGAATACGACACAGATCTCATGCAGATAAAGCAGGATTTCGTCATACGTCCCACAAAAACCAATAAAGCAGAATGTGCTTTCTCAGCAAATGAAATCCGACGCCATTACACCAACGGTCTCGGTAAGCAAACACCAGACACAGTAGGATCAGCAGAATTAAGCCGCCCAGCGTCGCACCAGGAAACACAATCTCGCTTCAACCGGATTTATATTTCCCCTCATCTGCATATAGCATGTTAACGACCAGCGTTGCCACTCTAAAAAAAATTAAAACAAGTTGGAGCGTCGAAAAACCCAAGAAAACCCAAATCGTCCGAAAATTCGAAAAAATTTGACCACCTTTTTTTAGTCATCCAGCCAAATCTTTGAGAAATATCAGCAGTTTTCTTAATTTTTTCAACCCAAGTTTTTCTCCGGAAAAACCCCATTTCCCAGGTTCGGATCGAAAAACCCAAGTTCGACTCGAAAAAACCCAAGATTTTTTGGCCGAAAAACCCCAAGAAAAAAACCCAAGTTCGTCCAAAAGAAACCCATTTTCCAAGTTCGGATCGATAAACCCAAGATCTTGTGAAAAACCCAAGGAGTGGCAACGCTGTCAACGACGCCATCTTTAAACGCCTGCGTGGACGCAACGGTCGCTCTTCGTCCACCGTCCACAAGGTGGCAGCACAAATCATGTTTATGCTGCGCAACGTTTTAGGTATACAGGTTTAAGAGCCGAGTGTTAGCGGCTCATCATCGCTTGTGTTTTATTTCAATTATGGTGGATCTTCAAGAAAGCTGCGTTACAGGCAGAAAGCATAGATCATTACAATGCGGTGTCCACTGCCAATACGCCGCCTGGCGGTGAAGGGAAGAATAGGTCGTAGTCGAAGATTAGGCTACTTCCTGGCCCATGCATGAGGTTAGGCATGTAGGCCTATCCCTTAATTTGGAAGCGGGTATTGGAAATGGTGCTATGAATGAGTGAATGAATGAATGAACAAACGAACGAACGAATGAATGAATGAATGAATGAATGAATGCATGAATAGCCTACTTGAATAAATTATTCGATGGCTGACTCACTGACCCACCCAATGAATGAATGAATGAATGAATGAATGAATGAATAAATAAATAAATAAATGAATGAATGAATGAATGAATGAATACATTCATTCATTATCGGTGGGATAGAGGAACAAAGATAGATGATTTGATAAACGGATGAATGAACGAATAATCATAGGAGCTAAAACATAAATTCTAGTCTACGAAGATCAGGATCATTCATGGGCAGGACCAGGTGGAATAGTTCTTGATGAGTTTCAGAGTAAGGCTTAGTCTACAAAGACTGGACCATGAAGATTTGCTTTAAAGCCGAAGTCCATCATATTAATCGAGACTGATGATGTCTGTCATTAATTTTAGCCATAACCACCGAACATTATTATGAGCGAATGCGAGTGTTAGCCGGGTGCATGGCAGTCTTGTGAGCTAACTGTGAATGCAAAAAGAAAAATAATACTGACATTGCATTATATGCAGGACTACAACCATTTTTTAATCATAATTAAAGTTGAGCAATCCCACTTGATTTAATTAGGGCCCACGTGTGCAGTGTGCACTGGTTAAAATTCCACAGGTTTGCTGCTTTTCTTGCAATTTTCTTGCAATTTTCGTGTCACAATGTCACGGTGGCCAAAAGGGTACACGGCTGTCGTCAAAGCGAATTTTGAAATTGCATTATATATTGTGTAACTGAATATGATGTAACATCATGTCATGTATGTTTAACTGATATGATGTAACCTCATGTCATGCATGTTAAACTGACTATAATGTAACATCATGTCATGTATGTTTAAATGAATATGATGTAACATATCCTGTCATGTAATTTAATTTATTCCATCCATGTTCTTTATCATCCGATCCAATCGAACTCAATCTAAGATAAGGTCAGCTTAATTCCATCACTTCTTATGCAGAGGCATTGTCCAGTGGCACCATAAAATCAGGCCATAGCTCATGTTTATCGTCTTAGCCACGAAACAGAGAGAGAGGCAGACAGACAGACAGAGACAGACAGACAGACAGACAGACAGACAGACAGAGACAGACAGACAGAGACAGACAGACAGAGATAGAGATAGAGATAGAGACACAGAGAAACAGAGAGACAGAGTGAAAGACAGAGTGAGAAATAGAGCGACAGAGATAGGACAAGAGATAGAGAAAGAGGAAGAGGGAGAGAGGGAGATGCAGAGATAAAGAAATAGAAATGGAGAGAGGTCTAGGTTCAAAATTCAACTCATCGCAAGAGCAGAATAATAATTTGATTCGAAATTTCCGCGCTTTCTAACCCACTTAGCCATACTCTGATGCTACACAGTCAGTGGCAAGATGAGACGCCTTCAAACGCTGTGGCTAAAATGATGAAGTCGCTAACATTTTTGCACTTACGGATGCTTGCAATTGACTCCACCCAATGTCAATATCGATAGTATGAGACCGCTAAAATAGAGTGGACCAGGTGGAGATACATGTAAGCAAAATATAATTAATACTGTCAAAGTTTGATTTCCAAGTTGGTCTGGAGATCTCTGCTTTACTTTCTTTACACATAGTATAGCGACCGATAGTAAACGGTGCAATCAAAACATGGTTAGTTCCTATAGCTACCAAGATAAGATCATCTTTTCTAAGTTTCTGCCATAAATTATTATGCAAAACAATCATAGGCTAACAATCGCTGCAAGCAAACCTTCCAGGTACTTATTGAACCATGTATAAGTTACTTAGACATCAATAAGACTTTCTGTACAATTATAAACGAGCAAAAGAAGGCATTCACAATATTTCGAATTTGAACAAGTTGACTTAGCCAGAATACGTTGTGCTATTATACTAATCATCTTAAATAGCTTCGTTACGAGAATAAAATGGCGGTCCTGAGATTCAATGCTGGGTTGAAGCAGCAACGTTATGTACAAAACACGGCTTCAAAAACTGCTACGATTACGACCTTACTTATTGTTTATATGGCGACTGACGAGTTGCACTGATGTTATTAAGTCGTAAACAATAAGGAATACTGCGATGGGTGTAATACAGCGTTCATGCATGGCGCCGTATACACTACACTGACTACAGTGTATAATTTATTACAAGCTTATACACGCCTTTCTGTTGCGTTCTATGATTGGTGGAAATCTGAGCATGCGCTGTTCATTTGGCGGGAAAGACGTTGTCCTTAAATCGTCCGATGACGTTTCCCGCTGGAATGTAATTGCAGACGACAAACACGGCTCCGTCACTTGACTTTGCCTTCCCGATGCCAACCTCCTGACTTCCTTTCCACACGACCTGCGTAAAGTGACCGACCGCCTGCAGGTCTGCGAACAATCACAACAGGTGAATCAGACAATGAGTCAAAACAAAAGAGTAAAAGTATAACACAAAACCAAAAGCTTTGAGTCTTTGAACTAGCACTCCCCAAATCGAAATTCGAGTAATAAACACAACTAAGATAATTTGTGGGGCGAGGTGGTGTAGTGGTGGTGTCGTTGCCTTGGAGCCGGAAGGTTCGAGGTTCGAATCCACCTCGCCGCGTAAGGACCTTGGGCAAGTTCTTCACTCACAATTGCTCATGCGCTTCGGCGTGAAACTCCGATGCAGTGACCGCTCTGCATTCGGGAGCGCCTCTGAGGAGAGAGAGCTTGAAGGGGCGCTATAACAAGCGCACATACAAACAAACTCAGAGCACAGAATTAGCACTAACCAAAGCGTAGAACTAAACTAACCCAAAGCGCAGAACTAGCACGAAATAAAGCGTATACACTCTAACACACCCGACTACTGTAACAGCGCGGACACTGATTCAGAGTTTCACGCCAAAGCGCTGAGCAATTGCGAGTGAAGAACTTGTAAAAGGTCCTTACGAGACGGCTTGAGGTGGATTCGAACCTGCAACCCTCCGGCTGCACGCAATGCAACGAACATACCCACTAGACCACCGCGCCCAATCAAAATTTGATATCCTTCAGAGACGTATATATCGATGGCAAGGCATTTGAATTCTTCAGGCAACTCCACAGCTGTCTTCGATTGGTCCGTTGGTGGCAATCGACTACGAACCATGGGAACCCAAGTAGACTGCATGATCGATCATCGGGTGTCAGAACCGTATATACATGTATATATTATATATATTATATATTATATATTATATATTATATATTATATATTATATATTATATATTATATATTATATATTATATATTATATATTATATATTATATATTATATATTATATATTATATATTATATATTATATATTATATATTATATATTATATATTATATATTATATATTATATATTATATATTATATATTATATATTATATATTATATATTATATATTATATATTATATATTATATATTATATATTATATATTATATATTATATATTATATATTATATATTATATATTATGTATATAATATATTTTATATATATATATATATGTATACATCTTCTCAATGGCAGAATAAATCATCACATGATATGTGTCCCAATTGAGACCGTTTGAAGTCATTAGATGAAGAGCATTAGATGTGAGATCACTCTGAAGGGGCAAAACATAAGCCAAAGCTGAATTTTTCAGGAAACATTCCCAATACCATTAGGAACAACATATCCAAAATCCCTGTGAATCCCTCTGGAGCTCTTTCCAAAATCCAAGATGGCGTCCAAGATGGCCACCAAAATCTTAAAACTGTTATATTTCCGCTTAAAATCGACGTAGCGTCACAATTTTGATGGCTACATACACATTTATAAGGGTAAGGAATACAATCAAACATGTTCTGAATCACTAAGTATTCATACACAGCTACAGTATCGAGCTGGTCAGCTATGAGTGGTATGGCCATAATATGGTCTATAGCATTGACAATTGTACTCGAAATATACTGTTGTATCTTTTAATTTTGACTTTCACAGTATAGTAGTATAGTACAGTATACTATAGTACACAGTATAGTAGAATAAGGTAGTAGTCTACTCTAGACCATGAGAACTAAATGCCTGAATGTGTTATAACCTCCCTTTAGTGTGGCTGCATTTCGTACAGGCAAGTTGTGGATAAACTACATCAGACAGATAACGATATTGAAACTGTTCATTCATGCAGAAAGAAGCGGTGATTGGGACCTGCACTTGTATGCAATCTCCCAGATGATACCATACCTACATGCTGCAGGGCATACTCAGTATGCCAAAAGTGCCAGGCTCTACCACCAAACCATGAAAACGGTCCAAACGGTAATGTCGGCAGACGATTACGCTCGATTCACAACCCATGGCTACTTTACCATACGACGTACGCACCACTTCTGGTCGGGTAACTTTACGGATCAGACAATAGAACAGGATCTCATGAGAATGCTAAAGAGCGCAGGAGGAATGACTCATGGCCGCCAAATCACTGAGAGCACACTTACCAACTGGGTGCATTCCTTTCCCTTCACTATCCCAATCTGCAAAAGCCTCGAACATTTCACAAACGTCAATTGTACGTCATCATACCAGCATCATGACCTCAATGCCGGTAGTGAGAGCAAGGACAAGCAAGACCACGAGAAGTTCTACATGTGGTTATGGGCGCATTCACCATTCCTGTACACGTGCGAGTCTGTTGTGTGTCTATCAACAGGCATGATTGCGGGCAAAACAGTAAACTGCGACAATGCGTTTGAGGTAGGTTGCATCGCAGCCAAGGCCATGACAAATGGTAATTTTTCTGATGTCAAACTCAAGCGCAATGACAAAGTGAAGACTATCGCCAGTGTGGCCAACACTGTTACGATCCGAAATGAACGCGTGACCATCAACCCAGCCGTTCTGTTCAGCCGCATTACATGTATACTGCGGGACAGTTCAGAGATGGAGGTATACTTGTCGTACGAGCTGGCTCCACAGCCACCATCGCTTTTCCAAGACGGGCTCATGAGAAAATCTCCGAAGAGTGCATTAGGCCAGCTTCTTCGATCTAAGGCCCCGCTTGAGTCTCGCTTTCCTGACGATGCCAAGTATATCGTAGATGGCGGATATCTTCTTCGCGTTGTGATTTGGCCAGCAAATCCTACATATAGTCAAGTATGTGATTCATATGTATCGTACACAGAAAGGCACTATGGCAATGAGACGATAGTCGTGTTTGACGGATACGAATGCACCACGTCTACGAAATCTGCTGAACAGAAACGAAGGGCCACAAAGTCATCTTCGAGAGACATCATGTTTGACGAGTCGATGCAAACCGTTACAACTCAATCTGCTTTCTTGAGTAACGATGGAAACAAAACCAGGCTTATCAGCATGCTTGTACACAAATTCAACGACAAATTCATAAGAACGAGACAAGCTGCTGCAGATGCAGATCGACTCATAGTAGAGACTGCTTTATCAGAGAGCGGCCAATCTCGTCCCGTGGTAGTGATTGGAACGGACACAGATTTACTCGTAATGCTGATCTCTCTTGCACCTCCTGATTGTGACATGTACATGCTCTGCTCAACCAATCCTATAGCACTCTACAACATCACTCTCATCCAAAATGCAGTTGGCAATAAAAAAAACCTGCTTTTCGCCCACTCAGTGACGGGATGCGACACTGTGTCGGCTTTGTTTGGCCTCGGAAAGAAGAAGGCGATAGATATTCTGGACCAATACACCGATGACGATTCTCTTGATGTATTCACCAATGAAACGAGCAGCAAAGAACAAATTGCCAGCGTGGGAGAAAAGTTCATACTGAAGCTCTATGGAGCACCAAAGTCTGTCGACAAGCTTGACAAACAGAGATACCTTTCCTACAATAAGTCTAGGCCTATACGACGATCATCACTGACTACAGCGTTCAAACTCGAATCCCTCCCCCCAACGACACGCGCCGCATACTTTCATTCACTGCGAACGTATCTACAAGTGCAACAGTGGATCGGCAACACGCCAGATGCTACGAAATGGGGCTGGTATCTGCAAGATGGCACTCTGAAGCCGGTGGAGACCGATCAACCAGCAGCCCCCGATACACTTCTCAAAATGGTTGCGTGTGGCTGTGATGTTGGGAAAGGTAATTGTGGCCGAGCGTGTGGGTGTAGGAAGCTAGCCTTGAAGTGTGGACCAGGGTGTAGGTGTGTCGAAAATGAACAGTTCTGCTCAAATGCTCCGAGTTGTGAAGCATACAATGACGAACAAGAATAGGTAGATACCGACTGTATAAACGTTTCAAAGCATCAATGATATGTATGAATACTTAGTGATTCAGAACAAGTTTGATTGTATTCCTTACCCTTATAAATGTGTATGTAGCCATCAAAATTGTGACGCTACGTCGATTTTAAGCGAAAACATAACAGTTTTAAGATTTTGGTGGCCATCTTGGACGCCATCTTGGATTTTGGAAAGAGCTCCAGAGGGATTCACGGGGATTTTGGATATGTTGTTCCTAATGGTATTGGGAGTGTTTCCTGAAAAATTCAGCTTTGGCTTATGTTTTGCCCCTTCAGAATCTAATGCTCTTCATCTACATGGCCAGAATCCTGTATTGAGATGTGCTTGGATTAAGAACGATTTTGTATGCTTCATTTTACGCTGGTTCTTCTCAGGAGGACGCACCAGTTTCCTTCTATAGCCTATACAAGGTTCAGAGATTCTATAGAATCAATTGATTCATGCAGTGTAATCTACCGGCTATATAATAATATATGTAGTAAATATATAATGCCCAATAAGGAAACCATACAAAGAAGGCGTGAGCAACTGAGCATGGGAAAGCTGTCACCGTCTTTAAAAAACCATTAATTTTTTCTATCTGAAATAACAAAAGCCAGAATTGTTATCATGCAGTTGAACGTTGCAAAAACCTAAATCCTCCGACGTTGTCATCTTCAAGTCCATATTTCTTCTATCGTATATCTTTCTGTTTTTAACCAAAGTGTCGCTAATATATAATGTCTCTTAAGCGGAAAGCAAAATACAGCTGCTTTTAAAAAGTGGGCTTCCTTGTGGGGACTCATTTCTCAATGGAGACAAGGACGTTTATAAGCGACAATGCAGAGGCGTTCGTTCTCTGTGGCTGGTCCAACAACCTGGAATGGACTTCCCTTGACTATACGACACCTCCAAAGCTCTTCTCAATTTCACAAACTGTTGAAGACTGGCTTTTTTCGCTTGATCTCGGCCGGGAGCGCCTCTGAGTAGGTACATTGAAGAGGCGCTATATAAATTTTGATTGATTGATTAAAATATTTCGACATGAAGACAGCAGACATTGACTCTTTATATGGGACGATTCACTCAATCAGTCATTCGTGCAATACTCGAATTGCCTTTTCCTGCAGATCATGCATTTACGTGTGTGTGTGTGCCAGCCAATAATTTCCACGATTTATATCCAGACTCATCATGATCGCTGTACTTTCATCCTTTCTGGATTAGTCAGACGCTGCTTTCCAATCACTCCACTATAATAATATATATATAATATATATATTATATATTATATGTAATAATATATAAAACGAAATCGCCAGTGATGGTTTAAACCAGCGATCATTCATCTCGGCGTCGTTCTATACTGAGTATATATAATAAATACATACATACTTACATATACACATATATATGTAATTTATATATATATATATATATATATATAGACTATACCGGTCATGAGCTGCAGAGTTAAACAAAATGCATTGCTCGTCAGATTCGATATTTTTTGTATTGAATGAACTCATCTGAATTGTAGACACTATGAGTAATTGGGAGTTCTAAGTTTTCGGAACGAGAGGGGCAGAGTGAGAGTTGCGGAGTTTCAACCCCTGCAGTCTTTCTTAGAGCCCCATATAGTAAGGTATGTTTCTCGCACCTATATTCCAAGTGGATTATAGTAAAAAAAAACTGGGGGGGGCATTAGTTTTCCACAATTCTCACACTGACTGGGCAACAGTTTATGAGCTTCAAAGATGCAACGATGTTTCACGTTTTCCGTTTCCTTTGGACAACCGGAAACATCATTTAATCTGGAATGAGCAAGGGAGAAAAGAAAGAGGAAGAGCAGTAGACTAAGACTCACTAAGTGATACGGAAATTCCATCCAAAACGCCTTCCAAAAAATGCAAACGAACCTCTTGAAGTTCAGTAGTTCACAGTAAAAAGCAACAGCCTAACAGATTAATGAAGGCGTGGACCAGTCGGAGTAGAGGCATTTAAAGCAGAAAGAGAGCATGCTGGTGACAAGGTGACAACCGAAAGCTGGGCAAGTGATTGTAACAGGAACGAATCACTGAATCAGTGCCGCAACGTGCCTTGCAAGTGATTATACCTGGTCCTGGATGACAACTAAGTTGCGGGCCGCAGTGGAAAAGGCAAAGGTAGAAAATTAATCGGAGTGGAACTCCAAGTCCAGCCTATCGAGCTACTGGCGAGTATACCAAACCAGATATAGACCTATTTAATTTTTAAGGGAATTAGATCGCACCCAGTCCGAAAGTGTTCAGTGGCACAAGACATGCCTCGGACAGCAAAAGCAGCTCGGAGCGCTGAGCAGTGCGTGTAAGATGGACCATCATCAACATACATGTACGATTGGCTCACAAGTAGACACTCAACATAAGTTGTTTGAGAGGATGTTGAGATTGGGTCCCTGGACTTGCGTAGGCTATACACATGCACATGTATGTTCGTTCATGAACATGATGAGTATGTACGCCATTATTGCATGCATGTATGTTTGTTCTGTTGCCATCGATTTCACAGGAAAATGGCAAATTTATAAAGTTACTTACTCGAACTTTCTGGATATCTGAAGTTGAAGTCTTTGATTTCGTCGTACCAACCCTTCACGACTTCCTTCCCTGTTCAACAGAAGACAGATTGTTAAAGACCACACATACATACATACATACATACATACATACATACATACATACATACATACATACATACATACATACATACATACACACACACACACACACATACATACATACATACATACATACATACATACATACATACATACATACATACATACACACACACATACATACATACATACATACATACATACATACATACATACATACATACATACATGTACATACACGCACACACATACACACATACATACATACATACATACATACATACATACATACATACATACATACATGTACATACACACACATACATACGTACACACATACATGTGATTAAGTCAGTCCATCTCTGATGATGGTCAGACATTATGACCTATAGCCAGATTATGTCGTGCAGTTTTTATCGCATTTCCTTAAAAGGCTTATTAAGAAAGAGCCATAATACGCTGATTGTCATTCACCGGGCTTGACCGCAGGGCTCGACTACAACCATAGAGTTGTTTTTGTTCTGCAGGGCTTTGAGCTTTCATGGAAGCCATCCTTGGTTCATAAACTCCTCAAATGGCCGGAATATAATGGATGAGAGGCGCGTTTACTGTAGTGATGACGTGTTATGATGTTTGTTATTACGATATAAACTGAGACGACCCATGTTAGAGATATTATCTCCGGCGTGTTCTAAAAACGAAGATGAAGTCGAGAAGACTTCTCGTCGCTAAGCGACTTTTCATGAGATGAAACCTGACCTGAAAGCCACGTCACTTCCGCAGACGAGAGTGAGCGAGGGAAGAGAAAAAGAAGAGAAAAAGAAGAAGTGAGAAGAAAGAGGAGAGAAAAAGGAAGGTAGAAGATTGAAGAATGAAGAGAAGAAGTAAGAGAGAAGTAGGAAAAGAGAAGAAATGAGAGAGAAGAAAGGAGGGAGAAGAAGAAGAAGAAGAAGAAGAAGAGAGAGAAAGGAGAAGAAGAAGAAGAAGAAGAAAAGAGAGAAAGAAGGGAGAAGAAGCAGAGAGAGAAAGAAGTGAGAAGAAAGAAGAGAGAAGAAGAGAGAAGAAGAGAGAAGAAGAAATGAGAGAAAGAAGAGAGAAGAAGGAAGAGAAGAAGGGAGTGAGAAGAATAAAAGAGGAAGACGGATAGAATGGTTGAAAGAATGAAGCATATCAGCCGCGCTACACACGCCAGCTATAAGCTCAGTTCTTGGGAAGGTCGGTGAGAAGTTTATGATTCGGTTTCATATATTTATGTATCGCGCGGTCTCTATATAATAGATGGCTGTAAGGAACGAGTGTGTGATGGTCGCCTAGACGCCGATTTCTGGCATGAATAATGTTCTCATAAAACCTCGGAATTAAACAAATAAATCCGATCTGTATGGAACTGACAGCGCCCGTTATTAAGAAGGGTTCTCTCATGCATGCTCCACTCCCTCTTACTCGTTCTGCCCTTCGGCAGGGTGCGATAAGAGTTCTCTACTTGGTTCTCATAGACAAGGGGAGAGAAAGACAGACAGAGACATGTAGAGACATACAGAGACATACAGAAACAGGTAGAGAAAGACACACAGAGTGAGAGAGAATGAGACAGACTGTCTGAGACAGATAGGCAGAGATACAGACAGAGAGCGAGATAGAGAGCGACACAGAAAGACACTGAAACACAGATAGACACAGAGAGACACCGAGAAACAGCGAGACACGTTGAACGACAGTGACAGACAAAGACAGACATAGAGTGCGAGACAACGAGACAAGCTGTTTGAGACAGACAGACAGAGACACACACAAAGAGAGCTAGATAGGCCTACAGAGCGACACTGATAGACACAGAGAGACACAGAGTAACACAGAGAGACACGAATAGACACACAGAGACACAGAGAGACACGAAGAGACACACAAAGAGACACATAGAGCGACAGAGACCTAGAAGTAAATAGAGGCGAATGATGGAATCATAGAGAACGCGTGGCTGAAGAGGGAAGGCAATCTCTTCAGCAAATGGTGTAGCGTCGACTGATGAATTTGCCCAGAGGCAAAGGAGGCAAAGACAGCTGACCAGACCGACCAGAGGTCAGTTGTTATACGTACGACCCGACATTCGCTTGAAGGCGCCAGGCAATAAACAACGATTCCATCAGGACGCTCCTACTACTACCCCTCACATCTTTGTCTCTCTCTGTCTCTCTCTGTCTCTCGTCTGTCTCTGTCTGTCTCTGTCTCTTTGTGTCTCTCTCTGTCTCTCTATCTCTGTCTGTCTCTGTCTGTCTCTCTCTGTATCTCTGTACTTCTATCTCTGTCTCTTTCACTCACTCTCTGTCTCTCTCTCTCTCTCTCTCTCTCTCTCTGTCCGTCTCCCTCTGTCTCTTTGTCTCTTTCTGTCTCTCTCTGTCTCTTTCTGTCTCTCTTTCTGTTTCTGTCTCTCTCTGTCTCTGTCTTTTTCGGCCTCTGTAAGTCCATCTGTCTCTTGCTTTCTATTTATGTCTCTTTCACTCTCTGTCTCTCTTTGTGTATGTGTGTGTCTCTGTTTGTCTCTTTGTCTCTCTTTCTGTCTCTTTCTGTCTCTATCTGTCTCTCTTTCTCTCTCTGTCTCTCTCTCTCTGTCTCTTCCTCTCTGTCTCTATCTCTCTGTCTCTCTGTCTGTCTGTCTGTCTGTCTGTCTGTCTGTCTGTTTGTCTCTCTCTCTCTCTCTCTCTCTCTCTCTCTCTCTCTCTCTCTCTCTCTCTCTCTCTCTCACACTCTCTGTCTTTCATTCACACTCTTCATTTCTGTCACTGCCTCTGTCTCTATCGTCTGTCTGCCTATCACAGATCTATCCCTTTATCTCTGTTTGTCCGTATCTCTCTTTCCTTTCCACCTGTTCTTCCTGTTCTCTACATGTCTCCAACGCATTCTTCTGCTGTTTTCTTTTTCCAACACCAGGGTCCTGTCGTCACCATAGCAACCCTTAACTCTTTTTCTTTTTTGTCACCTATATCATAAACTGCAATTCGGCTTATTTGAATGTCCTTTATTCAGAGCATTTCCTTGAATCTTTCTTCGTTTCTACAGTGTTTAATAAGTCTTCTTATTTTTTCACAGCGTTGCATGTCACTGCATCTCAGTATCTGTCTCCGGTTGTTAGTCTTCGTAAGCTTATCATTATAGACTTGATATGGCAGCAGCAGCGACCTTTCAAGGTAGACCTATATAAATATTCAGAGGCGTTCCCTTCCCGTTCAAGTATAATATAGTGTCTAAAAAGTCAAGCAGTCGAACAAAAACCGGTGTGTCAACACGTCGTATAACGTCGCCAAAAAATCTGGCTGGTCACGCTGACATCATCGAATCAGGATTGTCCTATACACAGTTCGGATTATTATAGGCTACACACTCGGTCTTAAATACTTTCTTAACGTAGGCCTACTCTGCTACCAAATAATCGTTCATTGATTGGGCTTCAAAGCGCATGAGCAATTGCGAGTGAAGGAATTCCTCAGGGTCCCAACCCGGTAGCTTGAGGTGAATTCGAACCCGCAACCTTCCGGCTTCAAGGCACCGGGCATACCCGTATAGCCTACACCACCGCACCCCTGTTAAGATCTCTAATCAATTCTGGAAAATGGAAACATTTTATCTTAATCAGAATGCGTGAGACATCATTTGATTTTTACAGCAACCCTTAATAATTCGTTGACGAATTACATGTAGATCTAGTACACCGACCCGTATAGTCAACTCTTCCGGTGCCGTATTTGCACGCCAGGTTTTCTCCCATCGGTTTTCCCCGGAAGCTGGCGCCACTGTGCTGAAGAATTCGACCGGAAGCAAGACGTTCGGCCCACTGCTGTGCGACGCCGCAGAGTTCACTGTTCAGGCGCAGGTCACCGACCTAAACAAGTTTTTTTAATGTCTGTTTTTAATTAATTCATATTGGCCTATACTATAGGCTAAAGCAGTGGTTCCACTGGTTCCCAACCTTTTTTGGCTGGAGGGCCACTTTTTCTAAGTTGGAGGACACGAGGGCCACTTTTTCTTAGTTAAAGGACGTTAGGGCACACTGCTAAAATTTAATTAACTAAAAGTATATGAAAAATTGTTATAATTGATTCAAAGTGGAATGTTTGATGTTTATAGACTTCAAAATAAAATAATTTGTAATAGAAAATAATTATATTTTCTATCCTGTCCAAATTGTTAATTTTTTCAAATATTTTTGTTAATTCTTTGAAAGATGAGGGCCATTTTTTTAGGCCTCGCGGGCCACTTTTGCCCCGCGGGCCACGGGTTGGGAACCGCTGGGCTAAAGCATGCGATAATACAACTCCGCATTTATATAGCGGCACGCGCCTATGTTGACTTAAATTAATGACTAAAAAAGGTCATCAACTTTTCTGGCGGATGAAATGGTATAATTTTCCCGAAAATTTCGCAAGATGGCTAATTAAAAAAAAGGTCATCAACTTTTTTTGGCGGATGAAATGCTATATCATTTTCCCGAAAATTTCGCAAGAT
>OX243817.1:24373962-24381462 GCA_945859605.1 Lumbricus rubellus
TCCCTCCCCCTCCCCCTCCCCCTCCCTCTCCCCCTCCCCCTCCCCCTCCCCCCTCCCCCTCCCCCTCCCCCTCCCCCTCCCCTCCCCCTCCCCCTCCCCCTCCCCCTCCCCCTCCCCCTCCCCCTCCCCTCCCCCCTCCCCCTCCCCTCCCCCTCCCCTCCCCCTCCCCCCCCCCCTCCCCCTCCCCCTCCCCCTCCCCCCCCCCCTCCCCCCTCCCCCCCCCCCTCCCCCTCCCCCCTCCCCCTCCCCCTCCCCCTCCCCTCCCTCCCCTCCCCTCCCCTCCCCTCCCCTCCCCTCCCCTCCCCTCCCCTCCCCTCCCCTCCCCTCCCCTCCCCTCCCCTCCCCTCCCCTCCCCTCCCCTCCCCTCCCCTCCCCTCCCCTCCCCTCCCCTCCCCTCCCCTCCCCTCCCCCTCCCCTCCCCTCCCCTCCCCTCCCCTCCCCTCCCCTCCCCTCCCCTCCCCTCCCCTCCCCTCCCCTCCCCTCCCCTCCTCCCCTCCCCCTCCCCTCCCCCTCCACCTTCTCCCTCACCTCCTCTCCTCCTCCCCCTCCCCCCTCCCCCTCCCCCTCCCCCTCCCCCCCTCCTCCTCCCCCTCCCTGAACCAAGAAGGCCGCAAAATAATTATGCGAATCGCTTATGACGTCACGGCACGCACGCTCATTCATGTTTCGTCGGCATGGTCGCAGTCACTGTCAAGGCGTTTGTGAATCTGGCAACGTGCGGTTTTGAATTTGCAAATGGCGGTCGAGCGGAATGCAAACTTCACTTTTTGTGGAAAATATTGCGTGTTTTCGGAAAAAAAATGGACACTCTCAGATAGGAATGGAAGGTTTTGTGAAATTTTCAAAACAGTCTGTGCGGTCCGTTTCGAGAACACTTTACACAAACTATTGGAAAGTTTCATTTTTATATATATAGATAAGTATGTATGTCGATGGTTGGTTTAAAGTCAGCACTATACCATACAAAAAATAGCATATATATGTATACTGTATACGCCACCGTTCATGCACAGACGTGACATGAATTCTGAGATAAATTATGTGTGAGCAAATATATGGAGATGTGAACTAATCTACATTTTTCGAAGGCCATGCATTCACTACATGTACGTATATCTTGAACCTGATGAACTATAATAGTCTATGAAGGGTCCAAAATGCCAACAGGTCGGTGAACTTTTAGCCTTTTTGTATTTGTATCGTGTTACCAAACTATACCTGCAGTCTGCACAATATTTCCAAGAATTACGGCTATACAGCCCACGCTGAAAGACATCAAGTTCCACGGATCGATATGTGATACAATGAACACTACAAATAAAAGTGTCTGTGTCATTGTGGTCGGCGTGGAGAGAGACAGGCAGACGGACGGAGGACAGACAAAAAGACGGACAAACAGACGAACATGCAGACGAAAGAGAGACAGAAGACAGACAGACAACGGACAGAGTGGTCAATATAGACGGGCGTGCAGCAGACATGAAGTGAAATTCAGTCGCCGTGTGTTCAGTGACAGAATCCATAAAACGAGCTCAGAAGAAAAATATAGTCTGACTTAAGCATATAAATATATATTTCAAAGAAGCGGATCGAGAAAACGAAGAAAAGTCGACCTGTAGACTATATATGCCTATCGATGAAGTGCACTGTGGATATTTTAAGTTTAATTCGTTCAACTCTCCCATAGTTATGAACTTATGATCTAAGAGGGACCCGGAGAGTCCATCCCCCAGAAACTTCTAGCGAAACTATAAACCTCAAAATGGTTCATTTTTAGTAGGCTATGCACTGTATACAAGCAGCCAAGCTCTTAAACTTTATCTATCTTCCTTAATGACTGGCTCTTTGACACCCCTGGTTTTTAAGTCTAATAATTAATTTATGAAACTGCGTGAACAGCGGGTATACATCAACCTCCATTTCTTCTCCTCTATTATAGTTGGTCATGACAGGGTTTAAAGCAACCAAGATGGCGTCTAGTGGCATCACTTAATAAAGACACTGAATGAAGAAGACTTGCGCATGCGTGACCCATCAGTGTTGATTTAGCTCATATATATTTAGCGGGTGGACGGGGTGGTTGATATGGTGGCGGCTGAATGCTGTCAGCCATTCAGCTGTTTGCGTGCTAAGTGATCGATCACTTCTAAATTATTATCAACTCTATTGCTTCCTCTCAATCGTGCTGCTACTGTGTACTCTGCTGCATTGATCGACGACGTGAATAAAGGACCAGAATTCGACACCTCCTTTGAAGAGCCGTCCGGTGTGATTCAATCAAGTCCAGTCAATCTGAGAACCATAATAATTATTATCTAACGAAACTGGGACGAGGTGGTGTAGTGAGCATATTCTTTGCCTTGCAGCCGGGGGGTTGCGTGCTCGAATCTACCTCTAGCCGCCTCGTAGGGACCTTGAACAAGTTCTTCATTCGAAATTGCTCACCGCTTCGGCGTGAAACTCAGAGTCAGTGTCCGCGCTGTAGTCGGGAGCACTTCTGAGTAGTTTCTTGAAGGGCCCTATTATAGCAAGTGCGCATACATACACATACTTACATAAACACAGTCCTCTGTAAAAGTACATGAGCTTGGCAGAGCACTCTGTCGGTCTCTAAGCAATATATATTGTAGGGTCCATAATTAGGCCTATATTTCTTAATCACAATAATTATAGGCTGTACTTAAGCGAAGGATATTAAGGCCTAAGCTTTAAGCGCGTGTTTGTGACGGTCCACGGATTTTTCCTCTATGCCATGGCACGTACATGTATGAGTCCATTGCTTATTTTGCAATTCGATTAAGTTTTTTGCCCTCGAATGGTCAGCAGTGATTTTCCTCTCACCTCAGCACCTTCTCTAAGCATAACAACGTGTTTGTGCCAAGTGACGTTCACGTGCCATTACTGAGTGACGTCAGCAGTTCCTCCTGCATTGTTTTTCAATAATTGTCTTCTCTCGCGGAAGTTTGAAACCCATGAAAGACGATCGCAAATGAAATGCATAGGAATTAGAGAAACCGCTGAAAGGTGATGTAAGTATAATTTGTTATGCAACTCAGCTGAACATCTGAGCAACAGATATATTAAATTGGATTATATTTATTGCAGAGAGGTAGTAACTTAATTGTTCGTTCGTCAAGATTTTTTTGTTCCAGAGACAGGCTTGAACTTGAACAGGGTGTTTCTCCTTTGAGTAAAAATAATAATAATAGCCAAATTTAATGTCCGTTTATTAATTTAAGCAGACAAGTATAGCTCAGCAAGAGAACATGACATGATTGTAGCGGATAAAAACACATTTAACAGGAGTCGAAATTAACGGTATGACAACTTGCACCCTCCATATGTTCTACATCACTAATTTAACAGTGGCCCCTAGCGACAGGAGGGCTGAGCCATCCTTTTGGGGCTATATATAGCGGGCATTGAACCCGCGTCCTTTCGATATTCTTGCAGTGTGTGTTGCTGTTTAGCCATCTCCAATGCATGCACTCCAATCAGTGTTCAACGCCATCGACTTATGTTTCATCTATATTTATAAATAAAGGTGTTTAATAAATATAAAAATAACGATGCCATATTCACATCTCAATAGATACGAATTACATCACAGTCGTCACCATTCCCGTCTTTCCATTTCGTCATCCACCCCCACTGGACTGGCTTCCACGTGCGATCTGTTTACCCAAAAGAATGAATTGCATGACTAGACTTCTGCTGATTATTTTCATTTGCCTAAGCGCCTCCTGCTGCTGCTGCTGCTGCTGCTGCTGCTGCTGCTGCTGCTGCTGCTCACCTCTCATCTCCCTTTGAACAACAGACGCCGGTGCTGCTGCTCTGAGAAATTAGGAGAATTGCCTATTACGATGAATTATGGCGACGCAGGATCATGCACCTTACGTTTAATATTACATAGTGGCGGCAGGAAGAGATGGTTGAATGGTAAGACGCTGAAGCGAAGATCAGAAGGAGAAGGGTTCGACACCTGCTCCCCTATAGGGTTCACTCAGCCTTCCACTCTCTAGGGGGAGTGTAGGATGAACAATTGGATATATGGACGCCTTGCAGGCTGCCACAAAGTTAAAGGATAATTTCAATCAATCAATCAATCAATCAATCTTTTTTATTGAAACCCTTGCCAAAACAGCAACAGAACTGCACAGCAAAAGCAGTATCGCAAAAACATTTCGATGAGCATCTCTGTCCGGTTTCGATAAGAATCAAGGAAAGCGATTAATCTCAAACACAATGCAAGTGTGGGGTGCGGTTGTGTAGGGGTATATGTTCGAAGCCTTGGAACCGAAAGGTTGCGGGTTCGAATCCACCTCAAGCCACCGCGTAAGGACCCTTCACTCGCAATTGGTCATGCACTTCGGCGTGAAACTCTGATTCAGTGTCCGTGCTGTAGCCATGAGCGCTTCTGAGTAGTTTCTTGAAGGTGTGCGATAACAAGTGCTCTTATACATGAGTACAACGTATGTATATATATATATATATATCCTTGCTGTTTGTCAATATATATATATATATATATATATATATATGTCTTTTGCGATATTAGACAGAAGCAGAGAATTTCGTCGGAAATCGTAGCCACAGCTTGGAGACAGCAAGCAAGAAAGCAGAATTTATAATTAAAATAGATTGTACAAAGCCAGATGTTCGATAAGCTTCATGAGAAATCGATTTTTCATTTCCAGATCGTAATTGAAACTGTCAGCATTGAGCAGGAAATGAAAATTCGGGTTTAAGATTCTGATGCAGAGTGTTTGCAGTCGTCGAAATCTGTCATGCTCGGAAAAAATATGTTGTATGGCCGATTTAAAGTATTGACATCGACAAATAGCAAGGACGTTGTAATAGATGGAAGAGACTTGGTAGTTTCGGTATCACGGGATATTTTATTTCCATCTTAAAGCTATCCGGGGGGGATGGAATATACCGGGTAAAGAGTATCCCGTGGGACAAACCATTCTACCACAATTATTGAAAAATGCGTATGATTTATAAATTTACGCTGTAGCCTAATCAAAATTCAAATCAACTCTAATTGTTTAAAGTGTCCTCAGCAATGTTCATAGCAAGGCAGCTCGAATTTGGTTAGTGACTCTAGGTTTTTTAAGTGTTATAAATGTTCTAAGTGTCCTAAAACCAAAGCAAACAGTATTATGTAGCAAGAATAAACATACCTGTTAGTGTCAGTGTTCTAAATAACTAATGGAACTTAATATGCAAAATTAGATACACGCGGAAGTGGCTTTTCAACTTCTCTGCAGGGATACGATTAATAAGGGGGGGATACTCTATTTCGGGACATCACCGGCACAGTTCCAAGAATAGAGCAATCTTAAAAAGGAAGAAAGTGACGATTGCTACTCTTTGAATGGCGCCAGCATATATATATACGCCATCGTATATATATATATATGATATAACCTATATAATATATGGGGCAGGTCGAAAAGAGTTGATTTTAATATATGACAGTGTGACGGCAGCAACAGACTTTCTGATCCGAGGAAAATCACAAATATGCATCAATCAATTTACTCATCGACTTCAGTGAATCAACGCATCCTCCTCTATCTGTATATATATAATTATATATATATATATATATATATATATATATATATATATGTGTGTATGTGTATATATATAGCTGTATATATATATATATGTATATGTATATGTATTTGTAATATGTATACGGAATTCATTACGAGACTAATCCACCTCTTCTTCACCCTCAACCCAATGCGACGATGTCACATCCTTTCATCCCACTCCAAGTCAAGACACTCATGCATCAATATATATATATATATATATATATATATATATATATATATATATATGATCTGTGTATCCTACAGATCCATCCACCTCCATGAAGCGGACTCATTTATCAACATGATACCCGTTTAGAATTTCAAGGTTGAATCACAGTTTGCAGCACAATAATTTATCTGATTCCAAACTAATGGTTCAACAACTGGAAAACGTCAATACAAGAAGGTTGAACATTCGAGGGTGATCCGGGTTGAAGGGCAACATGGTCGTACCTCGCTCAGTGGAGCAGAGAAACTGTGCCAATGAAATGCACAAATAATTCTTAAGTGGATAAAGTGGAGTAATGTCACTGCAGAGGTTGAACTGAATTTGCTTTGTTCGGACAACTTCGGGGAACCAGTGTTTCGTCTCTTGCATATAATGAGGTTTATGGTCTAAACGTAGAGATTCTAACAGTCCATCGACATTTAATATGGGCTACAAAAGCAGCTGAACACGAAACCATAGAACATTGACTAACTCAAGAAACGCGTTATTTTAAAAGCAAATTTTTGTACGGTCCGAGACATTGAAGAATCTAAAACTGGATGGTCAGCAATCAGTAGCCATAGCCTATGCATGATGATATTGGAGTAGGCCTAATTGGCTTCTTAAACAGCCACGTCTTGAGTTTCCGATTAAACCCGTGAATGAAAATGTTCCAAAACTTCATTATCTAGAAATTGCCAGAAATCACAAAGCGCTATAGCACAATAAATAAATAATTATTGTAACATAAACAGAGACTAATTAGTATAGTAATTACTTTTAATCTCTGTCTCCACGTCTATAGGCCATATAATCCCAGTTCTTTCACTAGCAGTGCAAAGATAATTAACACCCCCATTACATGTAGATTATAGGCCTATTCATCTTTAGCGCTGTAATTTATGTTCCAAATATGGAACATTTGCAGAATAAAGTCTAATGACAAACGGAATGTTTTTCCACCGAGTAAGCTTATACAATGTATATATATATGTATATGTAAATTATGTATATATGTATATATATAAATATATATATACGTCCTGATCAGTTCTGAAAATACGTTGCACGCATCGCCCTGTATAATATGGAAATTGTCGTCTTACTCGGTCGAAAGCCGGGATTAGAATCTACTAGAAATTAGGTTTTCCTATCCTTGATTACATCTATTCAAGGCTGCAGAGGCGTGCAGTCGTTCGTGACTGCAGAGTCCTACAATCGATTACGAGCGCCGAGTTGTAAACACAGCTGCACTGCAGGGTCCTTGGTCGATGGATGGACCAGTGATGATGGAAACGCAGCAAAAATCCTCGCATCGGTTGGGCTTCGTGTATGTTTGCACGATGATCATGTGATAAAGCTACCGACGTTAGAGAAACCTTGGTTGGACTGTTCCTTTTCAGTAATTAGTGTTTCTTGTCTCGTTAGATTCGCTTATCATCTTCGGATTGGATGCTTTGAAAATACGTATACGACTCTATGATCTAATGTGGAAGTTTTGCATAAGAAAATTACAACAAAATCTGCAATCAAGTCGGACTTTGCATCTAAATTATTCTGTCCTAAGTTCAACTGTATACCTAATACGGTCCAAGTGGAATACAAGTTTGTTTATATGAATTTAAATTTAATTAGCTTCTGACTTATACTTAGTCTAGGCTATTGTTCCATTCCAGGGTGAGA